>BQNB010075727.1:0-31374 GCA_026074375.1 Tanacetum coccineum | reverse complement strand
TATCATTTTCAATTGTGAATATTTTATTTTTCAATTATTGTGAATATTAAGTAATTAAAAATACCAAAAATAAAAAAAATCAAAAACCAACAAAAACAACTGTTGTGTCACTTGCGATTTCGGCTCACCTTTAGATTACAAACTATAAGAGAGTTATAAGGAGGGTCTATCCTACGAACTTCGACCCGAAAGTAGAAGGTTTTTAAATATCTTCGCGCTTACCCGCTCCTCCGCTTCTTTATGCGTTTTCTAAAGAGCACCATGCACTATTGACTTTCGGTTACCAAAAATATTCTTCTTAACCCTAGTACATTAAATTCTTATCTCTTTATCCTCATATCCGTTTAATTCTTCTCTTCATCATGTATGCATTTAAGGAATGTTCGTCTTGTGGAGCTTTGTATAATAAAATCATTGTTGTTCCGTTGATACTTTTGTTCGTGATCCTAATGAAACATCCGATTTGTCTAAACAATCCCTTTCGAATTATCCTAAGTGTGGAGACCCAGTTGATGGTCTAGTATGTCGACCTTGTGCTTTTGTGCGAAAGTGTTTGAATGAAGTTTGTTTTACAAGTTTATTTTACTTATGGAAAAGGAACACCAATCAATTTTTCAACCTCGTACTCTTTTAACGATTCTCTAAAATTTTCAAACCACCCTCCACAAAATTCACCAAATTTTCAACAACAATATCTTAGTTGTGAAAATTGCGGGGGTCTTCATGAGACATACCAATGTCAACCAATGAATGAAAATTATTATGAGACTAATTTTTTGTTAGGAAAATATTGTAAACAGACTTAATACTGTTAGTATTAAAGTTAAGTCTGTTAGTTAAAGTTAGTACTGATAGGTTACAATTGTCCACCGCAAGTTCCGATTATCTCCAAATCCGGTAACCATGGCTAGCGCGAACGCTGCGCTAACTGGGTAGATGAGTTTCCACCAAACTTATCGCTAAGTTTTTTTCACAACAATATCTAATTGTACGTGCCAACCGTGTGGTTGCAATCAATGCATGAAGGAGTTTGTTTGTATTGTCCTATTTGAAAAGGAACACCAATCATTTTCAACTCCTGTACTCTTTTACCTGTCACGGAGAGTCTCCAAAATTTTTCAAGACGCAACCCTCCACAAAACTGTGGTGTGCACCAAATTTTCAACAACAATATCTTAGTTGTGAAAATTACGGGGGTCCTCATGAGACTTTCCAATGTCAACCAATGAATGAAAATTATTATGAGCCAAATTTTTGCTTATAATTCAATTCTTCCGGTTTGAAACCAATTTCAATCAACCCTCGCAATTTATCATTGATCATATTGATTTCAATTGAATGATCATCTAAAAGCTCATAGAGACTTTCAACAAGTGATGGTTGATTCTATGAGTAAGCTTCGTGAGACATTTCAAACTTGGTTACAACAACGCAATAGAAAGTGGTTAATCTGATACTTATACTCCCGAGCCTTCGCAATATCGGAAGATTCCCATTTGCTACGATGATGATGATGACGAGTATTCTTTGCTATGATGATGACGGGGACTATACCATTGCAATCACACCCGTTTTACTAACTGAGGAGCCCGTTGACTCTCTTATAATGGAGGATAAGCATCTCGACACTATTCCGAAAACAGAATCGGAGGAATTAATAAAGTCTAGTGTTGAGGACCTTGTCCATACCCCAAGTGAGTCCGATGGTATATCCGAAAGTGAATGTGATTTGCCTGTTTGTGATGATTCTTCTCCGAAAAAGAATGAGGTGTTAGATGATATCATTTCAATTCCATAGGGAATGGTAATGATCATTTTAATGCCGAATATAGTCTAACTAAATCCGTACTTAATCGTGATAACGTGATATCTTCTCCTAAGAGTGATTTCCTTCTCGAGGAGTTCGCCGGTGAACTCGCTCTTATCGCTCTAATTCCACCGGGAATTGTTAAAGCCAACTTTGATCCGAAGGGAGATATCCGTTTTATTAAAAATTTGATGTATGATAACTCTTTTCATCGCCCTCCAAAAAATCTTAAAGATGATTCTGAAACTATCATCGATTCCAACAATGATTATTCTTCGAGTGATGACGATTCTCCCTACAGTGAAGACATCGATTATGTCGATGCATTACCTCCCGATCCTGAGCTCGTCAGCTTAGAGGTGGTAGGGAATGTTGTCCAAGAAGATGGAGAGATTGATACCGATATTCTTCTTACAATCAAGGATGATATTCTTCGTGAAAAATTGTTGAAGGTCAATCTTCTTATTGCTAAGATCGAAGCATTAAAAGATAATCCCACTCCATCTTCTGATTTTGTAACTAAGTCTCCCTCCACATCTTCTAACTTTTTCTTGGAGGAGACCAACACTTTTGATAATTCTTTACCCCAATTCGAGACTTTTAATTTTCTTGACGATCATACGAAAGAGACGAGTAGTGGCAGTACCACTACTCATGCTGATATTTCTCTTCCCGAGTATGATTCGTTTCACCTTGATAGTGAACCCGATTCGGGGGATTTCACTATGGATGTGGTGGAGGATATTTTTGATAATCCAACAAGAGAACCAAGAGTTCATGTGCCTAATGTTTTTGATCCAGGGATATTCATTAGAGTCCAATCCAAGAGATTTCTATCACCGGATAAATTTTCTATCTCATTCATCCGTGATCCTCCTTTTCCAGTGATTGACACTTTGCTTCCATTTTCATCCGAAAATGAGGACAAAGTTGTAAATCCTGGTATTCTTGCTGCAGGTGAGGAGAAATCTCCTCATCTCTTATCTCATCGGGGCTTTAAAGCTTTCCAGCTCATTTTTGAAAGCCCGATGATGATTTCTGGAGGGGATATTCCTATCTTAGATGTTTCGTTTCTCCATTTCTATCCTCCTTGACCAGCTCAAGTATGGGGGATCGAGTCAGGCTCAAGACTCGGTTAACAAAAATAAGTGCTTCGTGGGTGGCAACCCATGCTTATCCTAATATATTTATAATAGTAGTAACGAATAAGTGTGTTGTGAGGAGGCACGCCTCTTCTTTTCTCGTGTCTTGTGTTTTTGTGATGATTGACCAGGATTGTCCCAGATTTTTGAAGCCTCTCGTGCTCGCGGTTTTTGTCCTTCGTTCACTCGAGCTTCACATCCTCAGCTTCATTTTGGGAATCCAATATCCAAATCTTATCGACTAACGTTTATATTTAAGCATTGATTGTAAGTTTTGTACACGTAAAATATATCACAAAATAATATACTCCTAAGAGTAATTAAGAAGATTACCAAGTTACCCTTGATAAAATTCACTCTCAAAAATATATATAATATAATATATAATACGTATATTAGACCGGGCAAGTTTGTACCGGGTCGTTTCCCTAATGAATAGTGAAATTGAAACCACGTTTTACGTTCGGATCCTGATTTGAATGGAACAAAGATATTTTGGATAAACTATTACTACGAAATTAAGAAGCAACAAAAATGACAATTTAAGAAAAGTAAAATCTAATTTTAAATCCCTAAAAAATGTAAACTAAAATTTTACTAGGTAAAGAAAAATTGCCGAAAACTTATTAAAAATAAAAACCCTAATTTTTATCTTTTTATAAAAGTTTAATTGAACTAATTAAAACTTAACCCTAATTATTAATTAAAACTTAATAAACTAATTTAAAACTTAACTAATGGACTAATGATGCAAAAAGGAAAAGGACTAATGGGGGGGGAGAAAAACACTTTTGACGGGGGGGGGGGGGGGGAACTAACTGGCAAAAAATAAAATCGAAACAGTTACACTTTCTACCCTTAGAATCTACCCCGAAGATAACAAGCTAAGTCCCTATTAAGTGAATTGAAAAGTGACTTAAAATGAAAAACTCATAAGAAGACAAAGTTCGTAAAGGAAGACAGGGGGGACAACTTTAACAAAAAAGCACATATAATCTGGAAACTCAAAGATAAGCTCTAAAATAGAAGCTTTTTAATAAGCTGTTACAAGAAGGAGGGTTTAACCTTGGTTTTAGAAAATAAGCTATTATAAAAACTCAAAAACTATTCAAATGGAAAAGGAAGATGTTCTAAAGAGCTTTATGATATGCTTATTTTTTTTTTTAATCTATAAATGAAAAGAATTAAAGTTAAGATACTTTTATATACTGAAATCGACATCAATTAGCAAACTCAGGAAAAATAAGCAAAAGTAAACTCAAAATCCAAATTGAGCTAAAGAATCTTAAATAAGCTAAACTAGACTCTTGAAACTTAAAGGACTTATAAATACGAACATAATAATCTATCTAGTTAAGTAGAAAATCTAGAGCCATAGCTTAAATATCAAATTTAATATCCTAAAATTTCTAAGTACTGTTTTTGGCTTTTTAATCTTTTTTGACAGCAAAAATAAGCTAAGATAATAAGCTAGAAAATGAAATTAAAGACTTAAACTATATTAAGCTATATTAAAACTTAAATCCTACTGAATTTAATAAGCTAAATCCTAAAATTACTTATCTAAATGAGGCTGAGAATCTAGCAAGTACTAAACTTCTGGAAGTTAGTACTGGTAGTGTAAAGTTCAGCAGTACTTTTAAGTGAAAGTACTGTTGGTGCAATTTTGACTTTTGAAAACTAAATAAGCAATGAAATTAAGCTAGGAGAAACATGAAAAATAAAAACTAAATAAGCTAAAACTTAAACGAATCCTACTGAGATTAAAGCTACAGTTCTAACTTGTAAAAGAGTATTAAACTTGGAAGTTAAGTACTGGTTGTGCAAAATGGTTTCAGCAGTACTAACTGAGGTTAGTTTCTGCTAGTGTAAAACAAGGGTGTGCACTAACCAAATATACTTAACATTATGACAGATTTGAGAAAAGCTTTTAAAGAGAAATCTAATGAACAAATCCTAATTACCTGATTAAAAAGCTAGCTTTAAAACAAAATAGCAAACATGATTAACAATCTGGAACAAAGCCTTAATCTTAAGATCTCAAAACTATTAAACTAATATTTTGGATTTAATTAGTTTTATATGACAGAATTTAATAATACTAAAGTTCTATAATACTTTAGCAAAAAAATAAATACAGATGAAGGACAAACAACTAATAAGTACTAGAAGGACATTTAAAATAATAAGAAAGAGAATAAGCAAATAAGCAAATCTAAACATAGAAGCAATTACATCATATTAAAAAACTAGAATTTAAAGGGAAACTAAAGAGAACTTACAAACTCTTAGCTAAACAAGAGGACCAGTTAAGGACAGCTCAAGGCTCTTGCTTATCGAATAACTAGAGTATAAGTCCTTGGGTATCTCTTCAAGGTTAAGATCCCCTTCCAAAAGCTTAGATCCAATTAGATCCAGTAAGTTTTAAAACTAATTAAAGGTTTAGTAAGTTAATAGCTGAATTCGAACAGCTCTATTTCAAGCTTATTAGACTGAAAGAGCTTTTTTAAAATGAGCGTATTAAGTTATGAGAATTAATATGGCTTATTAAGAGAGCTTATGACTTTAAATGAGAGCTTAGAAAACGGAATTTAAAACATTAAAAACTGAATTTCATTAACTGAAAAAGCTGATTACAATACTTGAAAAAGGAAATTACATTTAAGAAATAAAATACGAATTATGTAAAAACTAGATTAAAAAGAAAAATTCAAGACTCCCATTGTGTGTGAGAATGAGGCCTATTTATAGTGCCCAGCTGAAGCTTCTAGGACCTCTAGCTCTGCTCTCCAATCTTCAATCTCTGCCATTCATTTAATCAATCATTTGATCATCAATTGTGGCCGTTTGATCAAGATGTGGACACCTGAGGATTGCCAGCGTGTCATTCCCTTGATGTGACGTTTGTGTTAGTTTTGTGAGTGATTTAGCACAAAAACCCACATAAACTTGTGCTTCTTTCTTTGATTTCGTGGCCTTTGAGCTTGGGCTAGGATAAGTATCCTCTTGATTAGACTAATTTGACCCTTCATTTGTGCTTGAGCTTCCTTGAATTGACCAACGCACCCTCTAATTTTGATTTGCCCTTTGTTTTACCAAGGAGGTGAAAACGGGGAAGATGGATGAATAGTAAAAGGTTTCCCGCTCCTTCTTGACAGTTAAAACTGTTGTAGTTTGGAGGGATTGCACATTTGGTCCTTGTCTTTCTTTTTCATTCTTTCAAGTTATAAATAACTTTTGGAAACGATCAAGATTGGCCCTTGGAGAAGAAAATTGGCTAAAGCTTTGGATTTTTGGCTTCTTTTTGAACTCTTCTGATTCTCGTGTCCGTGTTTGCTCACTTTTGACTGTTTTCTTGTGATTTTTTGACTTATCCATACCTGCATACACAAAACATAAATACAAGCATATTTTTGCCATTTTTGGTCTGTTTTGGGTTTAATTGGGTTATTTTAGGTACAAACGGATATGTGTATTTTACACATATCAAAATTCCCCAAACTAAACGATTGCGTGTCCTCACGCAATATCACATGCCTTATAACCAAATACCTCGAAACTTTCCCAAACTAAACCTTTGAAAAGTAGCAAAGATTTTTTGAGAAAGTTAAGAGATCACAAGTTATAAAACACCCGACTTCCAATTTTTTTTTAGATTTTTCTCTTTTTTTTCTTTTTTCTTTTTGATAATTAACTACCTAACTACAACTTATTTGTGTTGACATAATGTATTGTTATCATTACCTCATTGGTAACTTTTAGGATCATAGAACAAAAAGCACAATTGATTGTCTAAAAGATAACTTCATCATCCCCGATTTTTCACTTTTCCAATGCTAAGCTTAAAAATAAGATCACTGCTAATTACGAACTAATATGCTAAGACTTCTTATAATTACAACTTGTGAATTTCTCTTCCCGACATAAATCATATATTTAGGTGTGTGTGTTCAAATTAATTTAAACCGTTAAATCCACATATTTAGATAGATGAAATCCGACCAAGCTTTACACATGGGCCTTTTGGGCTAATATGTTAATCACTTGGCAAGATCACATCTCAAAGAAAACAAAAACCTCCTTAGCTAAGACATCGTTGGTTCACTTGTCCCATGAATGACTTTCTTCTCTGGCAATCCCACCATCATTGGGTAAGTGCTAAGGCTTTTGACACCCCATCCGGAGAATACTAACCGAAACGCATGAACTTCCGATGAAACAGCCTTGTAGACTTTTGCAAACCTTAGTTCAAAAGAATACCTTGGTTTTAGAAAATGAAACTTTTACTATTTATTTCCTAACTTGCAACATTATTATAACTATTTACGTTATTAGGCTAGGAATCGGTATCACTTTTCTTTCAATGACACATCGGTCACGCCTCTGATAAGAGTTCGCGTACTTATTATGATACCAACCCTAAATATACAACCTTCATCCTTTCTTTCGATGTCACATCGGGAGCGAACCGACAAATGCCCATGTACTTTATTGCGATGGAGTTTGTATATTAATTATTAACACTTAAGGATTTATAACTTGCATCCTTTTTATTTACCAACTACATTAATAGATTTTTTTTTTGAGACATATTACTTTTTCAATATTTTTTTTTATTTTTTATTAACCAATTAATTAATTTAACACATTATTTTTGCAAATAGAAAAATTTCGTTTAAGAAAACCAAAGTATAAACTCGAACTAAAATTCTTATTTACAAATGATTAGCTATTATCATCGATAAAGCTTTTTCTCTGAATATGTTGATTAGACTTTTAAGAGTAAAACTCTAATTTGTAAAAATTAAAGAGAACACGTATAATTAATCATTTTAAGAACTCCGGGGAAGAAAAACCACAAGTTATTCTTATAAGCCTTTAAGTTTTCCAAATAAACTTTGTTTAGCATCCTAATTCGTAATCAACACTATCATCTCTTATTCTTTGCAATTTAAAATCTCTAATAAAGAAATTCGCAAATACTTAGCCTATATAAAATCCAACTCGGCATATTTAAAATCTACTTGAGATTAGCACAAGTTTTCATTTACTAATGATTTCAAGTCTAGCATGTTTAAAGTCTACATGAGACTAGCACAAACTATCATCATTAATTGTTAAGGGAGAAAGCTAGAACTCTACACGTACGATCGGGTCAAAAATTACTTCTTATTCTTACCAACGGAAAACCTACATTCGTGTCTTAACACTTATTTTTTTTATTATTATTATTTTTTTTTCATTTTTTTTTCTACAAATAAGATCTTAAAAATTTAAAATTTTTGCTATTTTTGTGGGAAAACGGGTACGTGAGAACAAAACAATAAGCAGGTAATATCAAAATCGAAAGATTCATAAATCTAAGCCGTTTATGAATTATGCAAAGATAAACGTGAATCGATAAGATGAAAGGATATCGGATCTCCCCAAACTAATTTCACACAAAGGATGAGAAGCTCGAGTGATACGGGACACAACATCGGACACGAGAGGCTTCAAAAATTGTTGGTTCAATCCTACAAAAATTACAACAAACAACAAACAACAAGAAACCGGAAGAAGCTAGCCTCAACACATCACAACACCTTATTTAAAAATAGAAAAAAAATGGATAAGCATGGGGTGAACTCCCACGAAGCGGCTTGTTTTTGGTCACCGAGTCACAAGCTCGAGTCGATCCCTGAATTAATTCATCCTTAGGGAGAGTGAAAATGGAAGAGAAAATCTCAATCGGGCTTTTATTAATGTTTGGACAAACATTAAAGCACATGAAAGTTCCATCCCGATGAGAGGCCACCGGCTCTAAGTGAAAATGCCGAGGTCAAAAATAGTGTCTTCACTCCCGAAAGAGAGGAATGAAGAAAGAAAGAGAATGAAGGTCAAATCGGAAATAAGGGTGGGAATGGTGGGTAAAATATTGGTCATCAAATCATGAGATTTAGAAACACCCTTAAACACTTTGGTTATCAAAATACCCGCTTCGGGTTCAAAACATTTCTCAACATCCGGTGGTTCCGGAGGAGGACGAGGAAATGACGGTTCTTTGAAAAATAAGAGAGTCCCGGAGGAAATGTTCTCTTTTAAATTCTCCTCCATTGTTACAAGATTTTTATCATGAATGGCATGATAAACTAGTATACCTGGTTTGAATACTTTGTCCTCGTTTCCGAGAGAATTCAAGGTAATACTAGCCGACAACTCCGCAGTGAAAGGCGAGTCGGAATCTAACAAAGGAGGTGGTAAAATACTTGATTCGGTGGAATCAAATGCAACGGCTAAGTCCTTTTTTAAATCCTTTGGTTTGAAAAAATGATCAAAATCAATCGGATTATCAAAAGTGATGCTAATTGGCATGACAATGGTATTGATTTGAACATCACTTGAAACTTTGTCTTCTTTTTCCTTGATTTCTTTAACTTCTTGAGGACGAGAAAGAGGTTTTGGTTTTTGATGTAAGTAAGTTGCCAAGTGACAAATTATCTTTTTCCTAATTGAATTTCGTTTCATCATTTTCCATACAAATCGAACCAACGAGAAAAACATTAACAGTTTCCATGAATGACCCTTCTCTCCGGTGAGAGTCAGGGAAGTAGGATTGTTACTTGAAACTTCAAGGGTGGGAGGGAGGGTAAGATCAATTCCCGGTGGAATCGAATCTCTTTCAAGATAAGCTTTAGATTCACTTTCTTTCGGTGAAGTAAGTGTGAAGGAAGAAGAAGACTTAATCTCGACATCCTTATCGTTCTCTTCAAAGAGAGGATTCACGTTGCTAGATTTGAAATTATCATCGAATTCGAAAAGAGGATTTGAGTAAACTTGAAAATTTACTTCATGAAAATCCTTCTTAATAGTCGAATCATCATTACCCGGTGGTAACGAATCAAGAGGAGCAAGTTCATCGGCGAACTTCTCTAAATTATCACTAGTCTTCACCGGAGAAGAACTAGGAGGAAGAGTATTAGTGGTACTGCCACTAAACGGATCGTCTTTCGAAAAATCGATGATAGAAATAGCATGAACAAAATTCTTATCCTTGTTTTTCTCAGATTTATCGGCATAGTAAACAAGTTCTTCCTTTCCTACTCGTAAAGTCAAAGTTTCTTCGTACAAATCAATGAGAGCTTTTGCGGTGCGAAGGAAGGGTCTTCCTAAAATAATAGGCACTCTAGGGTCGGGCTCAAAATTAACCACCACAAAATCCGCAAGAAAAGTGAAACCATCAACTCTAACTACAACATCCTCGGCTATGCCCATCGGGTGAGTAATCGAACGATTGGCAAGCTCGAGTGTCATACGAGTAGGAGTCAATGCTTCAAGCCCAAGTTTCTTGTAGATAGAATGAGGTAAAAGGTTAATGCTAGCTCCTGAATCGGCTAAAGCACTAGTCCTATTGAGTTCTTGTAAAGCACATGGGATAAGAAATTTTCTCGGATCTTCGAGCTTCTCGGGAACTTTGTTCATAATGATAGCAGAACATTCAGCATTCACAGTTGTGATGGCGATCTCCTCAAGCTTCTCTTTGTTCCTTAGCAACGAGCTTAACCATTTGTTGAACTTTGGCATTTCGACAAGAGCATCTTTCAATCCAATCTCTAAACGGAGTTGCTTGAACATCTTCAAGAACCGGCTATGTTGAGCACTTGGTTTATCGTTCTCTCTCACTTTCATCCTCTCGGGGTATGGAAGTTTAGATGGATACGAATTAGGTCTTGGAGAATTAAGATCTTGAATTTCAACATTAACGGTTTTCTTTGCTTTTGGTTTTGGTATGTATACTCTTCCCAGGAGAGGGGACATGTGCAGGCATTTTCCAATTAGGATTTTGCACTTTTTTGTTGATGTCGCCGGGTTCTAGTTCAGGTTCTTTTTTGAGGATTGAAACAAGGGTGTAGGAACAGTAGGGTCGAAGGTTCTTCCAATATTTGCTCATTGTGGTGATAGCATTTATTTGCTGACGAGGGTTAGTTACGGTTTGACTTGGTAGAGTACCTGGTCTTGAAGTAGAGGCTGGATTTTTGAAATTCTCACAAAGACTTGTCAACAAACTCGTAACATTAGCCATTTGATTCTGCAAATTTTGATTTTGATTTTGCACATTCTTCAATATCGCATCGTTTGCTTTAACGTAGCTTTCAAAATCTGTTTTCAAAACACTATTTGTTGGAGGTTGGTAAGGTAAAACTTGATTGATTAGTGGTTGATTGGTTGGTGGTTGGTATGGTGGTGGGGCTTGATAAACTTGATTTTGGTTGTTTGGATGGTTTTGAGTAAAGTTTGTTCCACGGTTTTGGTTGAAATTAGAAGTGGTACCTTGATAACGGTTTTGGTTGTTTTGGACATTTGGTTGATTGAAACCCGGTGGTTTCATTTGGCTTGCCAAATTAGAAGATTGGTTTCTTTGGAGAAAATTACCAATGGCTGCGGTTTGTTGAAATTGTTGGATGTTGTCATGAAAAACGGGAAAATCATTTCCACCTCGTATGTTATAACGGGACGATTGTTAAAATGGTGATTTGATCCAAAGTGACACATACTTCTCACTGCTTTGGACGGGTGCAGGAGTAGTAAACAACTAAAGATTCATTTGATTCAACATTTGGTTCATCTTGATTGTCATATTATCCTCAGAGAGAAGCGGCTATTGTATGCATATCGAAAGAATTATTAGAGATGAAGAATTTGAAAGAGGCGTATCCGTACTTACTCTTGGAATCATTAGCACGGACTTCGGGAGTTAACGAACTTTTGACTTGCTTTCAATAATCGCTAAACTTTCTTGAGGCAATCTTGTCTTAAGAAATTGCCACCTGCGCAGTAAATCTAAGCTTCTTGATGTTTGAATTCAAAAAATTATAAAAAGTACTCGAGTTGGTGGAGTTTCCGAAAAAGCCATGGTTTGAGGGCACTTGACGAAGACAGTCCTTTAAAACGTTTCCCAAGGCTTCGTTTTTAAAGATTGTTGGGAGGTTCTTGGAAACAATTGGGTGATTTTGTTTCGGAGGTAAGTTGTTTTTGAGGTGGGAAGAATTGGTTTATGAATTTTGCAAAACTAGGTAGTCCCATGTGAGATTTGACTCTAGGGTGGTTCCTTGTTAACCAATCTCGGGCTTCACGTCTAGAGAAAAAGGGAAAAGCAAATGCTTTAAGCGAAGTGTTCGAACTTGGGATGGTCTAAACGGTGAAGTGACCTTTATTAAAAAAATTCGAAGGTGATTGTGGGGATCTTGTCTTTCCCGTAATACTTTTTGCTTTGCACAAGATTGATTACGGTTTGCTTAAGCTCGAAATTATTAGCATTGATCGGTGGAACAACTATAGCATCTTCATACCCCTCGAATGGGTGCTTGTTAACATTCTGGGCCATCGTTTCGATTATCGGCCATCTGGAACAACGTTTTGTTCAACATTTGGATCAACGCAAAGAGTTTGTGTGACGACCGTTCTACGGAGATTGCGAACGATTCGAGTGCGCATAAAAAGAAAAACTAACAATTTAAAAAGCAATAAACTTTACACTAAATAGTATATATATTTTTTTTTATTTAATAATTGAATTTTAACGGTCTACACGAAAAGAGACTTAACCAATTAATCAACTACTTCACGGTTAGCTCTCGAAAATTGCTTTTCAAGTGAGCCGTACTACTTGGTAGAGACACAAAAGGCAATGTGTTAAAATCTTTGAATTACGAATTGGGAACACTTGCAGTTTCACCCGGAAATTGAAATGATAATATCTCAATAGAAGATATTATATGTTGGTGTTCGATTACCAACTTTGTTTATTTTATTTTCTTTTTTAAAGGACAATTTTTTATGTTTTTGATTTTTCTATTTTTTTTATCTTTTACTTATACTAAAAAGAAAAGGAAAATATTTTTTTACTTTTTATATTTTTTAATTTTTTTTAATTTTTGGATTATAAAACAAAAATGAAACTTTCGAGAACGAAAGGATCTTCAAACCAAATCAACAAACACAAACGTAAGAATCGTAAACACTAATCCCCGGCAGCGGCGCCAAAAACTGATTCGCAGTTTTACGTACCTATTAAAATATTAAAATAATTCTACTTAGGTTAAATTCCAACTATCACCTTTACCAAGGTATAAAAAAGTTTGGACTTACAAAAATAATAAATATATATTATATACGATATGTTTAACGGGTAAGTTATGATCACCGGGTCGTTTCACAATGGACTAGTGAAATTGAAACCACGTTTAGGATCGGATCCTGATTTGAATGAAACAAAGATGTTTGATTTGGAAAGATGTATAAAAATAAAATTTAAATGAACAATTAAACAAACTAGGACTAATGGTGCAAATACCTAACAAACTAACGGAGGGACTAATCTGAAAAACAATTAAAATCGAAAAGTTACACTTTCTACCCTGAGAATCTAACCCGACGACAAACTAAGTCCCGAATTAAGGTGAATTTGAAAAGTGTTATTATCGAAAAACTCAAAGAAGCAAAGTTGTAAAAGAAACTAAGGGGAACAAAATATAAAAGCTAATAGGGTGAAAAAAAAATTCCCCCACTCAATAAGCTCAGGAAGAGCTTATTTCTAAAATTGATTACAGAAGATAATGAAGGTTTTGAGCTTACTTCCTACCTTAATGCAATAAATGCTCAATTTAGCTATAATTCTAAAAAGGAAAGTGATCATATAAAATTCTTATGAATTTGCATTAATCTTTAAATATGCAAGAAATTAAAGCTTAAACTTCTTTTGAGCTACTTGAAATTGATATAAAATAAGCATAAACTCAGGAATTGACAATAAGCAAGAAACACATACTATTAAGCTAGAGAACTAATAAGCTAAACTAGACTTTGAAACTTTAGGACTTATCTAATTACTTATTATCATAAAATTAAGCTATAAAATCTAGACTTAAAAGCTCATTTAACAAATTTAAATTCTAAGTACTGTTTTTGGATTTTTCAAGTTTTTATGACTTTTGATAGCAAAATAAGCTAAGACAATAAGCTAGAAAACAAAATTGAAGACTTAAACTAAATTAAGATATATGAAAACTTAAATCCTACTGAATTTTATTAAGCTAAATACTAAAATTACTGATCTAACTTAAACTGAGAACACAGCAGTACTAACTGAGGTTAGTACTGCTAGTGTAAAATTCAGCAGTACTTACCAGTGATCAAGTAATCTGATGCAATTTGAATTTTTTTTTTAAACGTAAAAGTACTGAAATAAGCTAGGGAACTAAACTAAATTCTTAATAAGCTAAAGCTAAAACTTTTATCCTACTGTAATTGAAGCTAACAGTACTAACTTGTGAAGGCTTGCAGTAATATTTTTTTAGTTAGTTATGGTAGTTGTAAAGGTTTCAAGCAGTATTAACGTAGGTTAGTTATGTAGTTGCAATTTTGAGCTGCACTAAAACCAAACACCCCTTTATCATTTTGACAGGATTTAGAAAAACTTTTTAAGAGAAATTTGATGCACAAACAACTTGTATCCAGAACTTAAATCTAGCTTAAAACAAACTTAATAATCATGATTAAACAACTGAATAAGCCTTTAATCTAAGATGTCAAACTATTTAAACTAATATTTTTTGGATTTTATGAGTTTTTATGACAGAAACTAGCAACCTAATGGATCTATAAACTTTTTAAGCAAAAAAGATTTGGACAAACAATCTAATAAGCACTAGAAGACATATTTAATCATTAATAATCAAAGAGATTAAGCAATAGGCAATATAAGTAAAAACTACAGCAATTATAACTGGAAAATAGAGAATGAATGAAAGAGAACTTACTTAATACTTTAGCTAAACAAAAGGTTACCAATTGGGCAGCTACAAGCTCTCTAGCTTAGTAATAAGCTAGAGTAAAAGTCCTTGGGATCTCTTCCAAGGTAAGATCCCCTTCCAAAAGCTTAGTTACAATAAGATCCATATGAGATTAAACTGATTTAAGGTTTAGATAATGTTTAATATCTGAATTCAAACAAGCTCTATTTCGTCTTATTGAATGAAAGGAGCTTAATATTTGCTTATTGAGACAAATTATTAGAGAGCGTTTGACTTTAATGAGAGCTTAGAAAACGAGATTTAAAACACTAAAGACTGAATTTCATTAATTAAAAACTGATTTACCTTACTAGAAAAGGAAGTGATTACAAAAAATTTATAGTATAATTACGAAATTAGCTAAAATTTACTAAAAGAAATGATAAAAAGAAAACTAAAAAACTCTCCTTTTTGTGTTGTGAGATGTGAGGTCCTTTTTATTGTTGAACAGAATGAAGCTTCTTTAGGGACATCTGCCTTTGCTTTCCAAACTTTCAATCTCTGCCATTCATTTAATCAATCATTTGATCATCAATTGTGGCCGTTTGATCAAGATGTGGACACCTGAGGATTGCCAGCGTGGCATTCTTTGATGTGACGTTTGTGTTAGTTTTGTGAGTGATTTAGCACAAAAACCCATCACAATTTGTGCTTCTTTCTTTGATTACGTGGCTTGAGCTTGAATGAGGATAAGTAATCCCTTGATAAAGACTAATTTGACCCTTCATTTGTGCTTGCGCTTCCTTGAATTGACCAACGCACCCTCTAATTTTTATTTGCCCCTTGTTTTACCACGGCAGTGAAATGAAGAAGACAATGAATAGTAAAAGGGTTCCCGCTCCTTTCTTGACAGTTAAAACTGTTAATTTTGGAAGGTTTACACATTTGTCCTTGGTATTTATTTGCTCTATTTCAAGTAATACAATGGACTTTCGGAAATTGAAAGAATGGAATTGTAGTGAAATTGGCTTAAGGCTTTGGATCATTTGGCTTTGGCTTTGTACTCTCACTGATTTAGTATCCGTGCTTGCTGTTTTTTTGACTGTTTTCTTGTGATTTTTTGACTCATCCGTACCTGCACACACAAAACACAAATACAAGCATATTTTTTCCATTTTTGGTTTGTTTTGGGTTTAATTGGGTTATTTTAATTACAAACGGATATGTGTATTTTACACTTATCAATAATTAACTATATAAAAACAGTTTTAAGCACTGTTATGAACAGTAAATGTTACTGTTCATCAGGGGTTTACTTTTTATAAATATGATATTTGGATAAATTTTCTTAATACGAAGTCGTGAAAATAAGAAACGTTATAAATCGGAGTTAATCGATAAAGATATGAGGTTCAAAATCGCGCGTTACTATTTATTTTTCATACATTATTTTATATAACAACCTTGAATGAATAATGAATATCATTATGTAATCAATAAAATCATTAAATAATATATTTATACAAATGGTACTTTAGCATTACGGGAAAATGATATTTCTTTACGGATTCAAGTCACAACACTTTAATTTAGGCAAAGTACAAGTTAATTTTTAATTTAAATTTTAAAGATTTAATCAAAACTATTTACGGTGGTGGTGTGGACTATAATAACTGTGATATTTTGATTTATAATAATACATTATACTCATACGGCCTATAATTAATTAGGTTGCATTCGGATTGCCGAGACGATCCACTTATTTGATTTAGATAATCAATCATTCATTTACGATGAGTTCATAGCCATCTTTTATACAATCATATTGTTTTACAACTTGGGGTGAGAAACATGCATCATTTTACATTTGGAGACAAGTCCCTTTTACAAATCAAGTTACGAGTTGGCATAAGTGCTAAACCCACTATTGGCCACCTATCATGAACTGTCATTGCTGTTTGCTTGAAGCGCGAATGTTATTGAATAGTCTAATTGGGATTGACATCCCGTTTCGGGTGAGTAGCGTCACTAGTTCGAATGTACTGAAACAACGAATGTATACATGTCTGAACTATTTGGTTGTTGTGGGTTTTTGGACATTCTCACACGGGGCACATTTTTGTGCATTAAGTTGAATTACATAGATGTCGCGCTTCTTGTGTCATGGAGTTAGTGCATCGTATTTACTTTTTTAAGATATTGTATATGTTACATGTCTTACATTGGAAATCTTTTGCAGGTCCTATTTTATACATTTAATAAACCTTTGTGAATTCCCCAACTTTATGTTGACGTGTTTAAAGCAGTTTTTCTCAGGGTCAATAAGGTCGAGAAACAAAGGATACATTGGTGGTCACATTTTGGAGTAATTTACTATAAAAGATTTGGATGCATTACATTTTGGGAATATTTGTTATGTCTTAAAATCTGTTTCTTTTTCATGGATGAACTATTTAAGGCTTCGGGGCTATGTGTAACAAACAAGTCTATTTAATCCAATGAATCAATTTTAAACGACTCATATAGAGGTCGTTCTCTTATCTCGTGCTGTTGATCTATGAAGTAACACTCTCCAACCCATATTCCGCTGCGACCTATTTTGGGGGTGTTACAAAATTAGTAGTCAAAACTCATGTGATTTTACTACCGTCACAATTATTGGTGAATCCGAAGATGAAGAAACTATCAAAGAAATTATTCGGAATTATTATGATCGTGAAGATGGTGACACTATACCGAGATTTGAAGTATAGTTAATGAACAAAAATCAAAAAAATGAGAAAAATACAAAAAGAGAAAGAAAGTTTGAAGATAATCGTTTCGCAACTACCAAAGGAATTACACGAAGGATCGATTATTCGTTGTTAGTCTTAAAAAAATCAACGATGTTGAGTATTATACAAAGGGGAAGGATATAAGCCACTTTCCTTGTAGAGGTATGTAAGTTTTGGGAAGATTGGGGAAGTTGGCCGTTACAGGGAACGCAACTTAGGTTGTTGTTTTTTATCGATGATCAGACGTTGTAAAATAGTTGTGTCTGTATCATGGTAAACGGTCAGGAATATATGTGTCTGCAACTTGTACTTAAGTTTTATTCTATTTATTTACTTGATTTATTATTTAACAACATTTACTTCCCTTCACCTAATGTTTAGCCGTTTGGTTTTACGCGAATGGAGAATTTCATACGGAACATGCATGGTTTATTCCATTATACGGCCATGTATGCATCTCTTTGTCCCTGATTGATTTTATTGATTTTTGGTGAAAAGTTATAAGGTTCTACCCTTATATCATTCTTCATCCTACCGTTGTTAATTCAAATGGGGATGTGATCGAACACACATGTCTATCTCGGCATTCCAGGTGTGTATGTGCGCTTCAGTTGCCTTGTTGGAGTGGTAGTTCTGGTGAAAGATTGTAGAATGATCAAACCATATGCCTTTCCATACAAAAAAACCCTTTTTACACCTTTATAAACTTGTTTCTCCTTAGCCTTTAGCGATGGAGATGTGTATCCTTGCCAAGCTAATGATTGAATATTCGTCACACCTAGCAATTGAGCGAATCTCGTTTACATGTTACCACATAGATTAGTTGAATGATTGTGTGTTTTCATCTCTCTATTTCGTGAGGTGTTTGGTTGTGGTACTTGTAATTAGATCGAAAGGAGTTGCTTTTTTAATGGAAAATATCATTGGGATACATTTTTATAAAATTTTTAAAAGTCTACTGAGGACAAGTAGGATTCTAGTGGGGGGATATTTAATGACATCAAATAAACATCTATTTATAGCATCATTTAGCCATGTTATTAACCCGATTTTGTACATTATTGCAAAGAATTATTACTTAATTGTTTATATTTAAGAATTGCAATAATTATGGAGTAATTGATGAAAGTTTGCAAAAGGCGCGCATTCTGGAACTTAAATGAAGATATTTTGAATATTACTATTCTAAAGACCAATACGCCGTACTCCTTAAGGTAGGATACTGCGTATCCGTGCCATGCATCAACAAAAGGCCACATTAGGAATAAAGATTAATACACCGTATCAAGAGAATTCAATAGGCCATATTGAGTTATTGGGATCAATTAAATATTTCTAGATGATATCAAGCGTGGTCCTACTCCATGAAATCCCCAATACGGTATCCAACACATGATACGCCGTATCCAACGTCTTCCAGACCTTATAAATAGAAAACTCAAAAACGAGTTTTAAGTGTGCTAAATCATATTCTCGATACCTAAACCACAAAAGTCAATTTTTAGAAGAGAAAAAGAGCAGAAGAGGTCAAGCAACGTATATCAATTCCATAGGAGACAACGTGTAATTCCGTATACTTTAGTAATCATTTAGTTTTTGGTATCATTCGTTTTTTTATGGTTTGTTTACTTGGATAAATATTTCTCTTGTATTGTATTATGACGTTTGAAGGCTATACCTTCGGGTATTAGCCTATTATTATGGATGATCTTGAATGTTTGGTGTTTGTATTATCTCGATTTCTTGATTTATCGTTAAGTGCTTGTTTATGTTTATCAATTTATACTTTTAACGCGCTTTTGTATGCGGCCTATCATTCAACTGGATCTAGTGAAGCGGACCAAGCAGATCTAAAGCCCGGGATAGCTCCAATTGTATCTAGAATCTAGAATTATAGTTACCTCAATTATTGGTCCTCATATGTCTGTGTCTATGATACAACTTCGGGCTTATGTAGTTATTTGGATATTCCAATGGTTTATTTGATCGTGTTGACTAGCAGGTGAACTAGATAATCAACAAGATTACGTTCTGATTCCATTGGATAGTTGGACAAGTGGATACTAGTGTATAGATTTGCCATTAAGCGGAAGTTGGTAAAGTCTCTATGAGCTAAGGTTAACAAGATCACCATTGCTTTAATCCCCAAGATAGTTTATTAATCAGTAACTAAGACATGCTTTGTGCGGATGCTTTAATTGTTGACAGTATTATTGTGTCTAGGTCTTAGTGATGATTATTTGTAACGCCTTAGTCTTAGACTTGATATGCCACCTCGAGAGAAGAATCAATTGCACTAAATAAACAAACTAACATTTCTAATCGGATTATAATGGTTATACAGTTTTCGTATATAAGGTTCGACCGCTCTTTATTCTTTTGTTAATTAGCTATGCGCGTTCTGGGTTAAAGTGCCTTGAAATTGATTCTAGACACCAACCAAACCATGCCACGTCTCTCAGGCTGAAAACCCCCCCACTTTCTGTTAGAATTAGGATATTAGACTAACATAGGTTTAGAATATAGTAGAATTAACATAGATTAGATAACACAGTTACTTAACATTAATGATAGATTTAACCTTTGCTTCAAGGTTCGACACCCTGCTTACCACGAACATACTTACAGTTCGGGTACACTGCCCGTTAAAGTGTTGTTTTTGGTTTAGTCGGCAAAATATAAATTTAAAACTTGAATCATCTTAAATATACCATACAACAACAGCACATCATCTTTTTTGAATAGAAAGTCTGATGCATCCCAGTTGCTGTGTAAGATTGAGCTTAGTTTGATAGCTCTCAATGCCGAGCTGCAAGTGTCCCACGCGTTGTCTGATGACAATATTCCCGATCCACATATTTATTGCGTTGTATAGATGAACTTTGTCGGATCCAGGAAGGTGGTTGAGCTTGCCTTGAAGATGAAGCAGATGCAGATCTTCAAAATCATTCGGATACAGGTTTTTGAAATCAGCTTTCGAGATCTTGTACTCTTTGTAGTCGGCTCTGCGGATAATAATCTCTTTCAAAAAGGCATAACCGTATCTTTTAAATTTCTTGAGACTGACGACACTAAGAATCCGCATATGATATCTGACTGCATGACGATCAGAGGGAGCATTGTGTCTAGTGATGTAGAATTCCTTTATCTGAAACCACCAGTGAGTGATACCGTAGGCTGCACTAATATTGTAATCACGTTTACTTTCAATCCATAGGACTGGTAACTCAGTTCTTCGTGCCCAAATGTTCTGGATAAATAGGCGGCTTTAAGCTTGGATATTGACAAGGCAACCCTGCTTGTTGTGTCACCTGATGTAAGATATTCCAAGTCCTTATTAAAAAAGAATTGTGGCTGAATAGTTACCTGACCTGGTGGTCCTCCCAGGGGTAACGGTTTGCTTACATCAGGTACCAACCGATGGCCTTCAGGATTAACCAAATCAACTTGATCCGTAAGCATGTTACTTTTGAGGACCAATGTGAAACGTCAAACTTGACAAACATAAAAAAATCAAACATTGACTATGCTTGGTTTAATCACAAGTAACTTGCTTTGTACAAATCGGTTGGTACCTGACATCGGTTGGTACCTGATAAGGCCAATCGTTTGTGTGTGCGTTTTAGTGCTTGGTTTAGATCAAAAGTTGAGTTTTAGGAGGTCTTAGCTCTTGGTCTTTGAGGTTTCATTGATTTTCAATTTTTTGTGTTAAATTTTCATGTTTTTGTAGTTGCTATAGCCTTCTAGTACTCATTTGTGCAAAAGAAACCAAGTCAAAACGTTCAAAATGGTGATTTTTAGGTGTTTTAAGGTGTAAAAGTTCGTAGTTTATGGTAGCGGTTTGGTAATCTGCTTGTAGTTTATCGTAGCGGTTTGGTTTACTGGCAGTTTATTAGGAAAGGACACTGTTCTGGCGGTTTGTCAGATCGTACACTGTGCTAGCGGTTTGTCATTTCTGACAGCGATTTGTCTTATTAGGCAGAGGTTTGTCAGTAGCGGTTTGTCCTCTAGTGTAGCGGTTTACTAGTAGAGATTTGGTAATTATAGCGGTTTGATATGTAGCGTTTTGATTCTGTAGCGGTTTACAGGTGTTAAAGATAATTTCTTCATTAGCGATTTTGGGAACAAACCTCTGTTAATTTCCATTTTGGTTAGCGGTTGTGTTTTCTTCTTTATAGCGGTTTACCATATTACTCTTGTAGCGGTTTTGTCAGTTTAACTATCGTAGCGGTTTACCATTCCATAGGGTTTATAGCTAGCGTTTTGTTTACAAGTTTTGAAGATTTTTATCAAAGGTATTTTGGGAAACAAAACCTCGGCAATTTTTCTTGTAGGTTAGCGGTTTGGTTATAATTCTTCATAGCGGTTTGACAGTAGCGGTTTGATAGTAGCGGTTTGAGCTCTAATCCAGCGGGTTGGTACACTATTTGGAATTTGCACTATTTTTTCAAACTTGACAAACGTAACAAACTCAAACAATAAAACACTTAAACAAACATCACCACTTTTAACATACAATCACTAATCATTGTTCGGTCAGCTTAAATCATTTCACAATCAATTAAGATGGCTAATATTTCGGAAGATATCCAATGTGTCAGGTCCGACACCCGACCACCTATGCTTGATAGAACTGACTTTGCATCATGGCAACAACGTATTCGACTGTATTGTCGAGGTAAAGAGAACGGGGTGAACATCCTGAAGTCGATTGATGAAGGACCTTTTTAGATGGGAACATTTCGGGAAAACACTTTGCTGAAGGAATGAAGGTTGCCTTTACATCTAGGTACAGAACGTGCTCGGTCTTTACTCTCACCTTTCACATGAAGACATAAGGATGTTTAACGCTGAATTCGGGGCAACGAATTCCTACTTCAAGGTTTACAAAAGACATTATACACTATATCAATTAGTACACTGATGCAAAGGACATTTGGGATATGTGAAGATGCTCTTGAAGAGTGATGAATTAACGAAAGAAGATCGTGGAATCCAACTGTATGATGACTTTGAAACACTTTACGTTCAAAACAAAGGAGAAACCATTCAGACTATTATGTTAGTTTGCCAAGCTCATCAAAGACATGCACTAAAACATTCAAGATGACCATGATCCAGAATGCAGGTTGAATTCTAAAAGTTTGTTATTACATGGTTGCCTGAATGGGGTAGATTAGTAACAGTAGTGAAAAC
Organism: Tanacetum coccineum; assembly: GCA_026074375.1. Lineage (NCBI taxonomy): Eukaryota > Viridiplantae > Streptophyta > Magnoliopsida > Asterales > Asteraceae > Tanacetum > Tanacetum coccineum. The sequence goes on along the minus strand of BQNB010075727.1, from coordinate 8,684 downwards.
TTATACAGAGGATTGAGGCTCCAATACTATGTTCAGTTGTATGTTATCTGAAAGCACACAAGGCACATGCTAATGTGCAAACAAATGTGTTGGAAAACAATTCACTCAAGCATTGTTGATCTCTCGCCTTGATGTCTAATGTTTCACATCAGCAGTACTATTCACAATCATCTACCATCTACACCAACCACACTTTGCTGACAACACTCAACTTGACTCAGGACTCTCTCCAACGGACAACTTAATTAAGATTAACAACATACTTGCCCATACTCACCCAATCATACAAACATACCTTCTTAAACTACACAATCAATCAGAACTTTGTCAATTACAGGAGCCAAGCCACAGTTCAAGACAGGAGGTTGTTTGTTCAGAAATGTTAGGGTTGACGAATAGAGGATCAGGGGAACAATGCAAGAGGTACAGGTGCAGCTGGTTATGAGGGAGCTCAGAACAGAGTTGGGAATGCAAATCCAGGTCAAGCTAGGCAGATTAAATGTTACAACTGCATCGGTATAGGCCACATAGCAAAAGGAACTGTTCTTCGAACCCCAAGCGACCACAGATTCAAAAATACTCAAGACAAGGATGTTTCTAATGCATGTCAGGAGAATAGGTTGGCATTGGATGAGAGCAGCTGCTACTTATAGCAGGTGGGATAAGACAATGCTGCGTTGATGACTCTCGATGTGGATGAGCAAAACCGGTTTCAAGTTTTAGCACTTAATGTGGATAATTGTTCTTCTTCAAGCTGATGATTGTTGATGCTTTTGTTGTTTTTTTTTTTTCTGATGTTGGATGAGGCTCCTATTGCTCAAACTAATGTTCTTTGCAAATCTTTTCATCAGCAGATCCTGTCTATGATGAAGCCAGTCCGTTCTTGATGTGGACATTCTATCAGAGGTACAGTCATGACAACTATAAGGAGCTGTTGTGAGTCATCCTGAAGTACACAAGATACATGACGATGTACATCCAAACCACGTTGGTTGACTCACATGCTGATTATCGATGGGAAAAGTAAATGATTCCGTTTTTACATGATCAAGTATGTATAGGACAACGCGTATCTGGGTTGTACAAAGTAATGTATCTTCTGTGCCAAATGATGCCTATATGATGATAATTAATGAAATGCATGAATAGTCAGCCCAAAATGCCTCTGTGAATACCCAGAACAAAGTAGTTAATGCATTATTGACCGCTAAACTTGCTACATATAAGAACAGCTTGAACTGTATGAGAGACGGGCACAAGCTTTGAAATTAACTGAAAATTCACCGTTCTCAAGAACAAAATGACTTTTTAGGGCTGGAATGACAAAAATTTAAGCAGCATTACAAGGAATTGTATGATTCTATTAAGATCACATGTGTTAAACATATCGAACAAACAACTGCCTTGTTAACTGAAAATGAGAATCTGAAAGCCTAAATACATGAAAATCTAAAATGCATCACTATGGATTCTGTAAAACCAAGAATTCTTACACCAGTTAGGTATGCTATAGATGTTGAACTACTTCCCCCTTGCATTAGGAACAATAGGGAAGCTCATCTAGATTATCTCAAACATCTTAAAGAAAGTGTAGAAACCCTTCGCGAGATAGTAGAGGAGCTAAGTTGAAAGGTCCAAATAGATAGACCACTTGCATCTGCTTGCCTTTACACTAAACACTCTCGGGAAATGTTAGAATATGTGATGGGCACTTTTCCGAAAGACTTCAATACGCGAGATAAAAAGCATGCCTCTACCCCTTTAAATAGGACAAAGCAAGTTACTTTTGAGGACCAATGTGAAACGTCAAATAATAATGCATACAAACATGTAGAGAAACTGAACATTCAGAAGACTAATGTCCCTGTCTTCTTTTACTGGAATGTTAACAGTGTGCACTTGAGTGTAGTGGGTCACAGCCTTGGAGCAATACAAGAAAAATAGAGATCTGCCGGCTAAAAGTGATCAACAAGAAGAAAGTAGGATGAAACACCCTTGGGACAATAAGTCTAGTTTGAAATCACGAATGTTGTTGATTCTAGTATTAGCTCTAAGCGTACTATAATTAATTTAAATTTTCATTCTATTTGCTAAACATGTAATAAATGCTTAATTTCTGCAAATCATGATTTATATGTGGTTAGTTATTTGCACTCTATGAATGCATCCCCCTTTGTTAAAAATGTTATGTGCAAAGTTAAGCAAGTTTGGAAACCTAAGCAAGTTAAGCAAGGGTGGAAAGCATCAGGAAAAGTGCTTACCATTGTTGGTTATCAATGGAGGCCCACGGGAAGAATATTCACTTTAGGAGAATAGTGCCCTTTAACTAGGCTCACTAAACCTAAAGTAGTGCCTGCTAAGCAAACTGAAAACGTTAGTACTAGTAAAACTATGATAACTGAGAAATTAAGTCACATATCTTAGAAATCTTTAACCCGATACCAACGTAGAAACCAACAATACCAGGCAGTTCTCGTTAGCCTTCCTATTTCACTTGAGAATTAGGCTATTGCTGACTCTATGCAATCTGCTATTGCTTCTGCTTACCAACAGGAACCCAACCAAAATTAGGGATCTTAATTTTCTAAAATCTCCATCTTTGGTCTGTTTTTCAAATGCAGGTCGTACAGATCGTTTCCTTGGTATTTGGACTCTGGCATGCATCAAAACATTATAACGGTAAGGGATCGCTCACGGCTAGGAATTTTAGGTTAAAAAGTTATCAGGACAGTTAGATTCTGGAATGACACTTTTTGGTGCTTTCATGGGTTAGTAGATTAATGTGATTGGTGACAGTGTGATCTCCAGGGTATACTATGTGGAAGGACTGGGACACAATCTATTTTCTGTCGGACAATTTTGTGATTCTCATCTGGAAGTTGCATTCAGGAAGCATTTATGTTATGTTAGAGATACAGATTGTTAGCCTCAATTTATTGAGTCGAACAAGGAAGTTCGGTCACTCTACGATGGAGCTTCGGTCTTTAATTGTTAATGGTTGTTAAATAGGATATTATCGGTAATCGGGCTCGGATAGTGATCTAATATTGTATATGTTTTGGTGTTAATCCCAAGCAAAACCGAGCACAGGGTCCTAGTTAAATATCTCGCGCGTTTCCTTTAACGTGTCGGAGGTTATATAAGCTTTAATCTTCTTTTAGAAAAAGTAAGTTGTTCATTTCAAAATAAATCCATTTCTCTTTTTGTAATATATCCTCTCTAAACCTCTTCTAGAACATACTCTTTCCTTTATCTTTCTAGTTTCTTGTTCTCGTGATGATTCTTATGATGTGAAGTGTTAAGGGATCCTACAATTGGCATATGAGCTTTCAAGGGTGGATTTGTGTTTGTTTTTGTGGTTAATTAGCAAATTTCGTGGTCCATTTTGAAGAAAAAAAACCCATGGATCACTTTTGATTTTGGCTTGTTTGTTGGTTAATCTTGCTCTCTACTTATTCTACACATCAAAAGGTAAGATTGTTATAAATTTCGTGTGTTATACAAGCTTAAAGTTCGAATTATAAGCTTTAAAAGGTTAGTGTTCTTCGTGAAGAGTTGCTTCATATTGGAAAATTTTCAAAGAAACAAGTGTTAGTGTGTGTTTAATCTTGTTATATGTACTAAGTAACACATGGTTTAGCTTAGTTGTGGATAAGAAAACCTCTCATTGGTGAATTTTTCTCATGCCGTCCTAGGTGTTCTTGGTGGCGGTTTGAATAGAAAGGGGACAAGTTCTACGTTTTTAGGAAAAAGTAAACGGCGAGTTGCTAAACGGCGAGTTGCTAAACGGCGAGTTGCTAAACGGCGAGTTGCTAAACGGCGAGTTGCTAAACGGCGAGTTGCTAAACGGCGAGTTGCTAAACAGCTAGTTACCAAACAGCGGTTTGTGTATTTTATTAGACCAGCGAGTTGTCAAAAGACAGACTGCGGTTTGCTCAGCGTTTTGGTGTCACTGCGTTTTGGTTAAAGATAGCACTGCGTTTTGTCTAGAAATCTTGTGTAAAGAAAAGGGTTTCAGTAAAACAGCCATAACTTTTGATCCGTAAGTCCGTTTCAGGCCCGTGACCTCTCAAATCGAAGAGAAAAACGAGACGGATTACGTTGTAACCACCCTTTAGCTGGTTACGGATTTTTCGAGGCCCAAAACCCTCGTTTACTATGAGTTATTGACATTTTTCATTTTTTTGGAATTTGTGTTAGACTTGTTTTTGTTCTAGCTCACGGCCCATCTGTATTTTTAGGCCCTTTTCAGTTTGGTGAGCCTTTGAGCCCTATTTTTACACAAACAGCTTTAACCCTAGCCAGAAAATTATCTGTTTTTAGACAATTTGAATCATTGGCCGACTGATGCCGAATCAAAATCATTCTCGGTTTTCTATGATTATGTAAAATCTCGTTAAATTTTTCCTCGGTTCTACTATAGATTGTTTAAAATCCCGTGAACGTCTATTGTATTCAAAACCACAACATCAATCACATCATATCCACTTAAGATCCAACAAAATCTTTCACACTTCATAATTCACGTTAAAATGGAAACAAGAATATCTTTCATCTTGGATTCCAGTGGTTTAGAGGAACCCAGAGATACTAGGGGAAAATGCAGATGCAAGCAAGATTTTCAAGAAAAACTCCTTGAAACAAATTAAATGCATTAAATCAATCCTACATCAACTTCTCGGAAAAACAGAGTATAATTGTTTCAACAATGCTTTTGCACAACGCTTGCGTGTGATAGTTTCATAACCTTCAAGTTTTCAGTTATATCAACACTATGAATAACTTAGAAACTCTTCTCAAAGTGTTAGAAACACTTCAGGAGATGGATTCCAAATCCGCTCCTAAGTGTGATCAAAGTACAGTTTGAAGGTTCATTAACTCTGTGATTGTTAAGCATCTCGATATTTATTCAAGATCTTTTTCTCAGATCGAGAACAAGTAAGAGAAACTTTAGAGATTACACTAAAATGATGCTCAAACATTCAAGGAAACAATCATCCAGAACACTGAACTCCATTGAGCAATGTCTAATAGAAAGAGCAAGTCATAGAGCAAGATTTAAGGATGACGTTGAAAAAGTGTGTGAAAAGACAGTTGCAGATTCATCAGTGCAAGTTCAAGAGGTTCATTAATCGGTTACAAGTTCAGGCGATGAAACAAGCAGTGGGGATTGTATCAGATGAAAGAGATTGATAACAGAAATTGGGAAGGATACGATGATGAATATAATGTGTTTGCCAATGAGAGACAACATTCTGAGCAACCTGAATCCATTAATGACACATATGTTTTGGAAAAGGATGATAGCAATGTCACTCCTGATTCATCGAATATATGTAATAATGATAATCAGGTTGACCAAAATGCTACAGAATATGTTGATGAGCGTGCTGCGCTTGCTAATTTAATTGCTAATTTAACTCTAGATACAGAGGAAAACAAAAAGGTTTTAAAGCAATTAAAGAAAGCAAACGCATCATTAACTCAAGAACCGAAGGATTGCAATTCTAAACTTGATGAGTCTAATAAAGCTCTAAGAGAGTCTAATAGTACTCGAGATAGTTGTCTAATTGCACTTCAGAACAAACAGACTCAGCTTGAGAAGTACAATGACTAAACTGTTGCTTATGACAAACTTTAAACAAAGTTAAATGAAACTTTAGGACTATTAGCTCAAAAAGACATTGACATAAAAGAAGGTTTAAGAACAAAAGCCTATGAAATTTCAGTTGTCAATTAGAAACACGAGGCGTTAGTCAAAAAGAGTCTTTTAACAAAGTTAGAATTTGAAGGTTTGCTAAAAGAGAAAACAAAGGTCATTTCGGATTTAAAGGTTAAGGAAGATAAAGATATTGACAAAATGATTGAAATGGACAAACAGTTAAAGTTTTTGAACGAAATTGTTTATACTCGTAATCAGTCAATTCAGACCATTCATATGTTAGCACCCAAATGCTCGACATATAATGGTAGACCAACCTTTGCCAATCCAAGGTACCTCAAGAAAGCTCAATCTGATAAGCCCTGTTTGTATGAGATCCCATATGATACTTCTGATCCTGCAAACAGATTTGCCCCTGATAGGGAAGAGACCATGACTCTTGATAACGAGAGTAGATCAAAATTGAATAAAGATTATGTTAAACCATATGATTACACAAAACAAAATAGTCTTTATGAAATTTTCAAAGCACCCTCACTGGAGTATCTTTATCAGTTGGAACGCGCAAAAGAAGTTAGGAAGACAATGTGGAGAAAACCGTTTGTTAGAACAAAACCAAACATTGCTAAAAACGTTGCCTTTCTACCCGTTTCTAAATCCATTAGTAAAAGTAGACAAGTTTATAACGAAATGACAAACAACTTCAATCATTTTAGAACAATTTGTGAACAAGCTTGGTCTAATCATACTAATAGTGCATTTCCTAACCCAACTGCTAAGAGTATGGAAGTTTTGATCAAAACCTTATTAATGCCTCTTTCAAACAAAACTATACTGGACAGTCATTGTTTTGTTCATGAACTAAAAACAGAAATGCATGACGATTTGGAGTACGTTAAATCCCTTGAAAAGGAGATTGACGAACTTGAATCAGAAAAGGCTGATTTTTCAAACATATATGATCTACTTCTCGAAGAGTGTGTGTCTAAAGATGTTACATGTTCATATTTGCATTCTCTGTCTGATTTAAATGCTTATACTGAATTACAATGCTTGTATCTTCATAAAGTCAAAGAATGTGAATGTCTTGCACTAAAGCTGTCAAAACAAACTGAATCTGTTAATAACGAAGTTTAGGGCTGTAAACGAGTTGAACGTTCAGTGAACATTTCATGAACCATTCGGTAAAAAGTTCGTTCGTGTTCGTTTATTTATTAAATGGACGAACATGAACACTATTTTACGTTCGTTTAGTTAAATGAATAAACATGAACACAAGTCACGTTCGTTCGTTTATGTTCGTGAACGTCCGATTAGGCTTTTATTAACGTTTAGTTTTTGTGCTTTATATGTTTATGTTCGTTATATATATCTGTTATTGTATACTTTTAAATTTGGTACGTTTAAATAAAACAGCACTTATTAAAAATAACATTTTGCATAATTTGTTTTATTTTATGTTTTTTTTCTAACGTTCATTTATGTTTCGGACGTTTTTTGGTTTCGTTTAAGGATCGTTTAGTTCCTTAATAAACGAAATAAAACCGAACATGAACTCAATTTCTTAATTTAAAACGAAACATGAACAAGAAAATTCGTCCGTTTAAGCATTAGTGTTCGTTTCTTTGTACCGCTGGTAAAAAAATTAAATAAACGAACATGAACAGGCTCCGTTCGTGTTCGTTCGGTTCGTTTACAGCTCCTAAACGAAGTTCATATAAGCTTTTTAAAGAGTTTTTGCTAAGAACTATAAAAATATTCAATTTCTCTTGAACTTTCTTTACAAACTTGTAAAGAACAGCATGAAAAAAACAACCAGTTTGCAAAGAAAAATGCTTCAATTATATTCAGAAAATGAACGTGAACAATTTCATGAAATACAAGATTTGAAAGCTCAAATGCAGACAAGGAACATAGCAATAAGTGAGTTAAAGAAACTATTGGAGAAAATGTAAGAAAGTCTGTGGAAACTCAGTTTGATAAACCATCTGTTGTTAGACAACCAAATGTCACGGATTCCAAAACCATCAGTTATTCGGAAAACCGAACTCCTTTTTCAAATTCTCCTGAAATGAGAGTTTTCAAACGAAACAGTCGGTTAATAACACTAAATGTGTCGGGATGGTTTATTTAACCAAGTCACTCCTAAGAATTTGCCTCTGAATAGAAAACAAGCGGAAATTCTACACTCGAATGTGCTTAAACCAGGAATGTATAGAATTGCCACTAGCACAATACAAAACAGAGAACCGCAGTTGCCTCATGCTTCTAGGAATACTAATCCTTAAGTGTCTAAATCTACAAGAGTAACTCACCCTACTAGTGTTAGCAGACCACAGCTTAAGAGCTATCAAGTGAAAGATAAGGTCGTGCCAAACATTAGTCAAGTGAAGTTTACAAAGAAGGAAGTAGAAGACCACCATAGGATTTCTAGTATTTCTAAGAAAACAAAATCTGTAACTGTGTGCAATAACACTACAAATTCCAGAACTTCAAATGTGAATGTTGTTTGTGCTGAATGTGGAAAATGTGTGTTTAATTCAAATCATGATGCTTGTGTTTCTAGATACTTGAATGTCATGAATGCTAGAACTAAGAAGCCTAATGTAGTGCCTATTGGTGATAGTAAACCCAAGAGAAAAGCGAACAAATCTGTTGCAACACCTCATAAGAAAATAGTTGCATCAGATACCACTATTCAGAAACACGCTTTAGAAATTCTGAAAAAGCATAATATGGACAACTGTCACTCCATTGGTACACCATTGGCTACAAAACCCAAACTAGATGTACATTTGAGTAGAGAACCCGTAGACCAATCTGATTATCATAGTAAAATCGGGTCACTCATGTACTTGACATCTAGTAGACCAGACTTAGTGCAAGCAGTATGCTATTATGCACGTTATCAAGCACGACCAACACAAAATCACCTCAAGGAGGTGATAGGTGTAAAATACACATATCCGTTTGTACATAAAATAACCCAATTAAACCCAAAACAGACCAAAAATGGCAAAAA
>BQNB010075726.1:10316-31374 GCA_026074375.1 Tanacetum coccineum | reverse complement strand
CGGTTGAGGAAACTTGTGTTACTTGTGGTGGTGCCCATTCTTGGTATAATTGTCCGACTACCAATAACAATCAAGCTAGTGTGTTTGCGACTACGGGTACTTACAATCAAGTTTCCCCTCCAAACCGACGTGTTAGTAATCAAATGGCACCACAAGGTTTTGCTCCGGTGCAAAACAATGGTCAAAATAGGTTTAATCAAAATCAAGGTCAAGGGAATAATTTTAATCGGGGAAATAATTTTCATGGTAATCAAGGTTTTCAAGCTTTAAATAATCATGCACCAAATTTTTAAAACCAAGGTCCAATTACTCATGCTCTGAATTTTCAAAATCAAGAATTTCAAAACCCACCTTTTCAAGCTCATAATAATCAAGTTCAACAAGGAATTCCAAATGAATTTTCAGCTTATGCAAAAGCTAATGAGTCATTAATGAGAAATTTGCAAATTCAAATTAATGAATTAAGGGGGGAATTTTAGTAAACAAGAAGAAAATCTTAGGAGAAATCTAGGAAACGATATGAGAAGTATTTTAGGAAGTTTCTTTAAAAACCAAGCCTCAATTTTGGGTACTCTTCCGAGTAATACCATTCCAAACCCAAAGGGTGAGATGAAAGCAATCACTACTCGAAGTGGTGTTGCTTACGAGGGACCCTCGATTCCTATTAATCCTTCTCCTAAAAAGGTAGTGGAACAATAAACTGAGGAGACAACGGATAAGTAGTAATCTAATTTCCAAGGAAGTACTGCTTACATCCCACCTCCGGTTAATCCCATTCTGATTCTGGAACCCGATGTTTCGAAGACTTTACCAAAGCCGAATATTCCATATCCTTCAAGACGTAATGATCAAAAGTCCCATGACAAAGCTTCGAATCAAATGGAGAAGATCTTTCAAATCTTTCAAGATTTGCGCTTCGACATTAGCTTCGTAGACGCTTTACTTATGATGCCAAGATTTGCTCCTACGATTAAGAGTTTGCTCATGAATAAGGAAAAGTTGCTTGAATTAGCTAAGATACCGTTAAACGAGAATTGCTCGGCAATGCTCCTCAAAAAGCTTCCCGAAAAGCTTGGAGATACCGACAAGTTTCTTATTCCATGTGATTTCTCAGGAATGGATGTATGTCACGCCTTAGCCGATCTTGGTGCGAGCATAAATCGTATGCCTCTTTCTATTTGGAAAAAGCTATCCTTACCCGAACTTACACCAACTCGGATGACTTTAGAACTAGCGGATCGATCTATTACTCGTCCTAAAGGAGTCGCCAAAGACGTTTTTGTCAAAGTGGTAAAGTTTCACTTTCCTACTGACTTTGTTGTTGTCGATTTTAAAGCCGATCCTCGGGTTCCTCTCATACTTGGGAGATCCTTTTTGAGGACCGGCCGAGCCTTAATTGATGTGTACGAATGAGAGCTTATCTTAAGGGACGGGGATGAACGATTAATTTTTCATGTTGACAAGCATCCTCAAAAGCATGCAAATGAGTCAATTAAAATGATTAATTTCATTGATGTTTCATGCGAGGATAGTGTGGGAAAAGTTTTAAGATTGAAAAAATCAAATCATTTCTTGAGTGGCAGTACCACTCCGCTTTCTGATTCTAGTCCTAGTCTCACATCTTTTGAGAATAGTGATTCTTTTCTTGAGGAGTTTGCCGATGAACTCGCTCTTCTTGACCCATTTCCACTGGGAAATAAGGATGTTGATTTTGAAGCCAATCTTAGAGAAATTAAATTGTTGCTTAACCGTGATCCGTCAACAAATTTTTCACCTACGATTACGATTGATCATAATCCCGAGAAGTTCACCGACGAACCTGCTCCAGCTTGTTTACCTCTACCGGGAGATGACGAATCATTTCTTAAGGCGGATGTTCAAGAAGAAAATTTTCAAGTTTATTCAAACCCTCTTTTTAAATTTGATGACAATTACAACTCTAGTGACATTAATCCTCTTTTTAAAGAGATATTAGAGGATTTCGAGAGCAAGGATTCCAATGTTTCTAATTTTGATGAGCCAGTTTTACTTTACACACCTCTTTTCGATGAGGATAAGTGTTTTGACCCAAGAGGCGATAATGATGAGATCGATGCTTTTCTAGCTATCAAAATTTCTACGTATATTGAGGAAGGATATTATGAATCGGATAAAGACGTATTCTATCTTGAGAGATTGCTTATTGATGACACCACTCATAATCTCTTTCCCGAGGTGTTATTCGATCATGAACCACAATGCTTTAAGGATGAATCTGAACTTGATACTTTGAAAAATATGGTTAAAGGTTTTTATCCTGGGATCTAGGAGAAAACTTTTTCTCCATCATATGTGAGATTATCATCTAAAGACCACCATTATCTTTTCTTCATAATTGTTGTCCAAATCATTTTTATTCATTATGTGAACTTTCTTTTCTCCTTCGGGAGTGAAGACACCATTTTTGACCCCGACATCTTTGCTTTTCATTTTTCTTCTTAAGATCCGGTGGCAGTTAAATGTTTAATGGAAGTTTGTTCTTCCATGTGTTTCATCCCCAAGGACGAATGAATTCGGGGATCGAGTCAAGCTATGTGACTCGGTTACAAAAAACAAAGCGCTTCGTGGGAGGCACCCCATGCTTATCTATCTTTCTTCTTTCCTCTTTCTTATTTCTAATGTGATGTGAGGAGGCTTGTACTCTTCCGATTCTTGTTGTTTGTGCTTGTGATTGTTTGTAGGATTAACCTAATATTTTTGAAGACTCTCGTGTTTGGTGTTTTATCCCGGTCCACTCGAGCTTCCTAGCCTTTGCTTGCCATTAGTTTGGGGAAATCCGATATCCTAAATTATTATCGACTAACATCTATCTTTTGGCATACTTAATAAATGGCTTAACATTTTTTTGATACTTTCTCCATGCTCGGATTATGCATTCGACTTTTTGAGTTCTAGTATGTGGTTTTAAGTCTTAGACTAGGAAACATTGAGGATAATGTTTAATTTTAGTATGGGGTAGTATCTTCGATATGATCTTACCTACCTTTACCCGTTGTTCTCACGTACCCCGTTTTCCTGCAAAATTTTTAAATTTTTAAGTCTTAATATATAGTTTATTGTTCATAAAAATAATTGTAGAAAAAATTGAAAATAGTTGACACAAATGTAGGTTTTCCGTTGGTGAGAACAAAAGTAAATTTTGACCCGACCGGTTTTATATCTTAGCTTTATCCTTAACTTTAAATAGATTGAATTTTGCTAATCTTTTATACAAGGAGCTATAAAACGCAAGTCTAGCTTGAAAAAGTCAAGACTTTGCAAGTTCCCATAATTGATTTTAAATATGCGAAGATCGATTTATTAGAATTAAGATTGTTGCCAGTCTATGTGACTTGTTAAAGTGCCGATCTTAATTCGCTAGGCTAAGTATTCACGAGTTTCTTTATTAGAAATTTTAAATTGTGAAGAACAAGAGATGATAGAGTAGAGTATAAGTTTTGATGCTAAACATAGAATAGTTGGATTTCTTTAAGGCTCATAAAGGTTAATTGTGGCTTTTTGCTCCCATCAGCTTAATAAACGTTATATAATTGTTGAATAAATAAAGTTTCTTTGGTTTTTGCGATTCTTAGTTTAGATCACTTCGTAGAGATTCCTTCTGGTGAAAGTAAGGTACACATCGAGGTTTTGTCAGTGTTGTGGGGAAATAGACTCCTGGACCATGGTCGGCTCGCATACCGATGTGGCAGTTGTTAAAAGACCACAGGACTTGAAATTTGGCTATAATAATAATAATTATGTAATAAACCGAAGCCGAAATAAGACTTCTGGATCATGGTCGGCTCGCATACCGATGTGACAGTCGTTTAAAGGGTGGAGGTAATAATAATAATAATAAAAACTGTGGGCTGATAAAAGTTTACTGCCTCTTGCCGGCTCACAACCGATGTGGCAGTCTTCTAAATAAGGCACATAGTAATAATAATCCGAGACTGATAAAAGTTTGCTGCATCTTGCCGGCTCACAACCGATGTTGCAGCCTTCTAAAAGGTCGAGGAAATTACCGAGGTCGAAATATGTTTGCTGCATCTTGCCGGCTCACAACCGATGTTGCAGCCTTCTAAAGGACCGAGGTTTAATAATGTTGCTATAATAATAATAATAAGAAGAAGAAGAATAAAGCCAAATTTCATCCTTGGGGTTTCCAACAAACCCCTCCCCATATACTCATACTAAATCTAGAAAACCTTACGAAATGAAAAAGGATAACCCCTAAATCATGTGAATTTAAAACTTAATATAGACTTATTTTTCACCACATGTTCTATCTTCAAGGAAATCTCACAAATAAATCCGCTCCACTCACCCCTGATATTAACCCAACTATTATAAGGACATAATTTATTTGTCACCATAATAATTAATAAATCGCTTATATATTTATATATATATGTATATATATATATATATATATATATATATTTAAAAAAATGTGGAAGAAAGGGGTGTTTTTAAAACTTTGTGATTTCTTAACTTTCCCCACAAAAGGACTTTGTACTTTTCAAAGGATGAGTTTGGGGAGGTTTTAAGGTATTTTGGTTTTAGAGCCAGTTAATATTGCGTGAGGACACGGCAATCACTTAGTTTGGGGAATTTTGATATGTGAGATATAATATCCTTTTTATCCAAAAAAATGCCGCCCCCCTTAACATGGATCAAAATTGTGCAAAATATCAGATTGGGGAATTCTGATATGTGAGAAATCACATATCCTTTTTATACCAAAAATGGCCCTTAAATGATCAAATTGTGCAAAATATGCCTGTATATTGTTTGTTTTGTCATTTGTGATGTGTAGGCAATCACAAGAAAACGGCCAAAACTGGGAAAACACGGACACGGGAACGGATAAAGTGAGCAAGAGCCGGGAGTTTCTAGCAAAAGTCAACAATGGTCAATCCTTGGTCAACCCACAAAATGACAAAACCTTGAAAATACCCAAATGAGCCTTAATGTTAAATCAATTTCACCATAAGTCCTTAAACTCATAACACCGTTAGTCCTTTAATCCTTAAAGACTAACGGTCGTTATCTTTTAATCATAAACCCCTTAACCCCTTTTAACCTTTAACAAGCCCAAATAACAAATACCAGCCCAATCCCTTTTAATATAAACCTTAGCCTAAGTTAACCCATCTTAACCCCCGGGTCAAACACAATTTTATAAAAGAAAAAGGGCGCGGGAATTGGTTTTCTACTGTTCATCATCGTGCCCAAGTTTTACCCTACATAAATCAAACGGGTAAATCCCAATCCCTTCACTCGTCTAGTGTGGCAACGAAGATTCCAAGTACCAAGTACCATGTCAGCATAAAAAACGTCACCCTTTGATCCTGATTGGCCAAGTTATAATAGGGGGATGCCACGCGGACTCAAAAGAAAAGCACAAATTGAAGGAATTTGCACTGAAATCAAGCCATAAGAAGCACACCTCCAAAGATGTGAGATTGCCAGCTTGGCAATCCGTGTGCTCACATTCCAATCTAACGGTCTCAAATGGGCATCCAATGATTAAAGAAATTGAAGGGCTATGATCAAGACCAAGGGGAGCATCTTTGAGGACCTAGAAGCTTCCTTCTCCTTCTATAAATAAGAAGCCACCTTCACTCACATGATATCTAGAGTAGCTTAGTGTAATTTTTAGTGTAATTTTTTAGATAAATGTAATTTTTAGCTTATCATTTTTTAATCAATGTAACTTTCCATTTCCAAGCTTGTAATCAGTTTTAATATCAATTAAAAGTTTAGTTTTCATATTGTGCACTTGTTAAATCTTGTTTTCTCTTAAATGAATTATGGTTTAATAAGCTCTTTTAAGCTCTCTAAAGTTCAATAAGCTGTCATTTTAACTCATAAGCTAGAAATACTCTCATTTAAGCTCTTAAAGCTTAAATGAGCTTATTGTTACTCAAATTCACTCCTAAAATTACCTCAGCTTAAATTTGGAAGGGAAACCAGACATTGACGGGTTTCCAGGACCTTACTAGCTGATAAGCTAGAGCTTGTTGATTAGCTCATAAGAGCATTTGATAAGCCTTGTTTGTGCAAAGGCCTTTGTAAGCCTTTACTTTCCTTTTCTAGCTTTAAAACTGCAAATTAGTTTAATATTGCTTAATTACTGCTTATTACTATTTAGTTTTGCTTAACAGTGCTTATTATAGTTGTTATGTTCTTATGATGTTTGATTGATAGTTTAAAATCTTAGTTTGCACTTATTAGTTATAAAACTGTTAAAAACCCAAAAAATAGTAGCATTAGCTTTTAGCTTATTGTTTCTGCTTATTTGCTTATTGATAATTGTTCATTATGCCTGTTAGTAGCTTATTAATATCTGGTATTGGAAGTTTGTGATCTAAATCTCAATTTTATAAACTGAAAATGGCTTTTAAGGATTTAAAGGGGTGTTTGGGACAAGCAGTACTAACTCAGGTTAGTACTGCTTGAGTCCATTTCTTCTTTTGAATTCATTTTAAACTTCAATTTCAAGTTTATAGGATTAGAATTTAAGAGTTTAGTTAGGCTTAATCTAGTTTTTATCAAGTTTGCTAGTTGATGGTTTGAATCTGTTATCATTAGTTCAATTTAGAATGCATTTTTAGTTTAAGTCTGTTCAAGGTGTTGAAATTGCTTCAATTGCTCTTAGTTAAGTGTATTATAGATGTTAGGAATAATATTTGTAGCCTGCATTTGGTAGATTTAAGATTTGGTCGTTACATGTGCAAACTGCATCAGATAACAAAAACAACAAAATAGTCATTTTAAAGCTTAAAATTCAGCAAGCAAAAGTAGTTGTTAGCTTTTGATTTTCATAGCACAAGTAGATTTTAGGACAATTTAGTTAAATTAGGGCTTATTTTGTAATAAGAAGCTTATTTTCTTATCTGTTTTTAAGTCTAAAAGTAGCACTTTATCTTTTTATTCAATAACCAAAAGTAGAGTAAAATGAATTTTCAGCCTTTTCAACTAGTTTTTTCATTGAGCATTTGATTTTTAAAATAGTTTTTAAAAGCTGTTTTAAGTAGCTTCTAGGTCAAGGTTTTAAGTGGTATAAGCCAAAAGTTCATAAGGGTCCTTTAGCTTATTGAAAAATAAGCTCAAAGTTGTCTTAAGGGACTGTTTGGGTTAACAGTTTCTCACCAAACTACTTATTTGAGATTTTTAGCTTATAAGTCCTTAGTTTTTGCTTAATTCCTGTTCAAACTAGCTTATTAGGTAAATTTTTTTGTAGTGCATAGCTTATTAAGGTTAGTTTTTAGCTTATTAGTGTATTTGTGTTTTAAGAAAAAGTTTAAAAATAGTTAAAGTGTTTCTGTCTGTTTTAAGCCACATTCTAGCTTATTTACTTGTTTTCATAAAAAGCTTCTTTTATAAATTTTGCTTATTTTTAGTTGTTCTACAATTTTGCTTTTCAAAGTTTTTGCAAAATAAAAAAAAGGAAGAGGGGAAATCCAGGGTGAGCAAGACTCGAACCCTGGACCTCAACCTTCCTCAACCTCTTTATAACACAACACACAACACACTCACCACTGCGCCCTTGGGACTTTTACGTCCTAAGGTGCGTTTTTTATTCTTTTACCACCTTTTTGAGATTTAGTTATAAAAAGCACATCGAATGCTTATTAGATTTTTCCCAGCTTATTTAGTTTAGCACTTTAGGATTTTATATTTTTTCTGCATTCTGCTTATCATTAGCTACTTTTAAAAATTTTCTAGGATTTTTGGCTTAAAGTTTTATAATTTTCGTGAATTAATTTTGTTAAAAACTATAAAAAATCATAAAAAATAGAAAAATAATCAAAAAAATAAAAAAAAATTCTAAAATTTTCTTTTATCATATTTTAGGCTTAGGTTTGAAATTGACTTTCGTAGGGTTAATATTTTGTAATTTCACTTTTTAAAGAACGGGATTTCGTTCCCATTCTTGTTTTCTTCGTTTTTAAGCTTTAAGTACCCTCGGTTTAGAATTTTCTTCGCTTTTTCTTTTTAAATAGTCAAATAGGATTAGAAAAAGTTTAGAAAATCATTTATGGTTTAATTTTAGTTCACTTGCTTATTTGTCGTGTTTATCTTAATGGTCGTTAACATTTTTCGTAGTTAATTTTAATTGTGCCTTTATTTGCTCACTATTAGGATTTTAGAAAACAATCTTCTTCAAACCAATTCAAGTCATTGTCCAAATAACAAACGGGGTCTCAATTTCATAATTCTTGGGGTATAAACGACCCGGTGAATACTTACCGGTCAAACGTGAGATATTTTTGTGTAGATTTTTACTTTAAATCTTTGTCCTCAAGGATTTTTAGTAAATTTCTTTATACTTTGATATTATTACGTGTATTATAATTGAACTATCAAGGAGCCATACCCATTAACCTTAAGAGTAATATGTGGGAATCGGAGGACCTAATAAAAAACCCGATCAAATAGGACAAACCACCCAAAGACGGAGATAGAGCATGGCATGCCAAGATTAGACTGATCGATCCTGACGGAAAGGAGTTTACCAAAACCCTACAGTCAATCCCCACCACTAGAAAGCTCTCTGAAAGATAAAGTCCAAGGGGAATCATCAACTTAGACCACTTCTACGACACTTGACAGGTAACTTTGAGTCTAGCAACAAGACTCGTAAATAAAGAAATGCTCTTTTTGGGGAGGCAACCCAATATTTACTTTCCCTCATATTAGGAGTGTCTTGTGTTTTAATTCTATATTGTTTGTTTTATTATGTTTGAATTAGTTGTAATCATGCTTTGTTTCTTTGTAACTTCGTCTTACTTGCAATCAAAGGTATTTTGCAACAAAATAAGTGTAGGGGAAATATCCGGTTTTTAAGAACCAAATACAAACATTTAAAATAAATTATTTAGATTAATTCGCGTCAGTTTCGAGTCATATGATTGTAATGACTAACTCCAGGTTTTTATGCAGTGCTTTCTTTAGTTTTGACTTATAAAAATTGCGTGCAGGAAATTTCTCATTAAAAACAAAGAAAAAATTTTCACAGACGCTAGAGACGGCGTCAGGATTTATCCTGACGGTGTCGCGTCTCCAACTATGTAAAAATTTGTATTTTTTCTATTATTTCTGAAAAATATATGTGCAGTATTTAAAATTTGTAATTCTTTTGTAAACCTGCAGAAAAACCTATGATTATATCATTACTCTCATCCTATCTTTACTGCTTTCGTAGAGTCGAAACCCTAAACTCTTGTTGTATATTTATCTATCCTACCGATATTATGCTTGGTGTAGTTGTCTTTGTCTTTGATTACAGGTTATATTTTATGAGAAGAAGCTTGGAAGTTCTTAGGAAGTTTCATTAGATAATTCTTGGAGGACGATTTAACCAGTTATCGCATGTTTCTTCTCCATTATTGAGCAAACTAAGGAAGTACTAGTTTATTTTACTTGTTTTCTTTCCCCTTTATTCATTTTTGCGGGTACTTTTATAGAACATTGGGGACAATGTTCAACTTAAGTGTAGGGGGAATAAGCCTTAGAAACTATTCCTTTGTTTTCCATTTGCTTGTTCCTTAAAATGATAGGTCATATATCGAAACATAGCATAAAAAGGTAATTTTGACCCAAATTTTTTTTTTTTATGACACATACCAACGAAGACTGAGTATTAATAGCGTCTCATGGATACGAATGTGTATGACTAGCACAAAAACCCTTAAAATTCCACCCAAAAAATGTGAGGTTCGCCTTTAGATCTAAAGGAATTCGGGTATCCATTATTGATACCCAAGATAGTTTATACCTTTAACTTTCTCGAGTTAAGGAGTGAGCAATCATGTGTGTCTGTTCCATCGTTACAGATGTGTATATGTGGTTTTGTCGCTTTTCTAAAGCATTAAGATGGGTATTAAATTATATGAGTGTACTAGTAGTATATTAAATTTTAGAACTTGTTCTTATGATGCATCCCGAGACTGCATAGTGAGTATTAGGATTTGCTAGATAAGAGGCATTAGGATTAACCTATGTTTTAAACCTCTAATTGTTATGATGGTCACGTCGATCATATAACTATCCCACACCCTCGCCATGCACTTATCTTTAGTGTAGGATACCCCTAGTACAACCCTCCGAGCCTATCCTTTTTCACGGTTCTTGTAATTTTCTGGTTAAGCCGGACTATTAATGAAGAGCTTTATCAACCTTTAAACCAATCATTACTCCCAAATCGCCTTAGCCTACCTTGTATGTACTCGCTTTTAGTACATTATTGTGTTAACCCAAGTTAATTATTTGAGTACACAGTTGCTAAGTCCATATCCTTGTAAATACAGTTTTGGGACGATTGGGATTCATGTAGTATTTATTTCGTGGAAGAATGGGGAAGAAAAGTTAAATCAATACCCCCATATATTTGTTAGATGATCTCCATGTTATTTTAAACCACCTCAAATTAGGTCATTAGTTAGATTGTAAAGAATCGAGTATGTAAAAGTTCAAGTATAGGGGTGTATTTATAAATCCCCATGATGTATTATATGTTTAAGCAATGGCAGGGCAAAAGTACAAAAAAAGAGTCGTATATAAAAAAAGTAAAAAAATGTACGGGCTGCCATTTGCTTATGTTTATGTTAGAGTCAAGAAAAGAAAAAAAAAGATTGATGTAGAGTTGTGTAGAGTTTGTATATCTTCGTCCGAGTCTTGGCTTAGAAACCAAACCAACGTGTATTCGTATAAATAATTAGCTAACCCTTCCACTCCAAATTCACCCAAAGCCACCCAAATGTATCCCATCCGTTTCTGTTTCATTATATGTTATCTTACACCTACATCCCACAACCCTTTAAAAGACCTTTTAGATAGTAATGAATAATACGTGCGCCCATCGGTGGAGGTTTAATCCTTTACCAAGCCTATGGTAATTTATATGCTATGATAGGTAATGAGTGTTGATTTTCTGTTTCCACATTATGTTATAATTTATTATACACCCGAGTGAAAGAGAGAATCCCAAACACTTATGTGAGGTGCTAGTGTATGCTTTCCGTGCTTTTAATTACGAGGTCTAGAAGGTTGTGTTATAAAATACTTTGAAGAGTAGGTTAAATGACCCTCATATTGCTATTATCCAGGTAGAAAAACCCATTTGCTTGAGGACAAGTAAATCCCAAGTGTAGGGGTATTTGTGAAGTGTCATAATATACACTATTTTAGGGTCATTTAACATCTTAAATCATGCAAATATGCCCATATTATGTGCTTAATCATTTGTTTTCAAGTTTTTAGCACTTAGATGGCATTTGGAGGAAATACACGTGACTTGGGCTCATTTGGAGAAGAAACGGACGACATTACGAACCTGCACTAAATCCTTGAAGATGTATTTCTTACAGAATGTGGAGATGGCGTTACAAGCATAAAGCGACGCCATCATGATCTATCTGGTGAGGGTATCTAGATATTGGCGACGATGTCACAACGTAGCCGACTTAAAATGGATCTAGAATCATCTACGTGGCGACGCCATCAGGAGAACAAAGCGACGCCGTCGCATCGATATGTCTATATATAAAAAACCGATTTTAGGGTTTTGGTGTGTAACTTTTGGGGATAACTTTGTATAACTTAGGGAGATGAACCCTAGTCCTTGTAGCAGCTTCATAGGTCGTATTTAGTGCCTCAAAACCCTATTGTACTACCTTAGATCCATGTTTTTATTCAAGTAAGATTATTTATCATTAATCATTCAATATGTCTATATGTTGTGTGATTGATTTATCTTCTTGCTTCCTTTATAACATGTGAGGCTAAACCCTCCTTTGAATTTGCTTATGATTGCATGAAAGTCGGATTGTAGATCCTTTTACTGTTGCTTCTTGTTGAAAAATGTTCGTGTTAGGCTTTAGAAAACCAGCTTTTGTCTGTATCGCTGTTGACACATCTAGGAAAACGCGAGTGCGTAAAAAGGATATCATAGGGTAACAATCTTCATACTACCTTACCCCTTATATGGTTGATCCCTCTTAAGGTATTTTACACACATTTAATATACTCTTAGGGGCCTTGTAATAGTCTTCATACTACCTTACTTGTGCTATGCCTTAACGGAATATTAAATAGATGACGAATTTGTGTAATTCTTCCATAATTTAGGAAATACTTACACATTACATCACAAGTGCGACAAGGCAACATGATTAGGAGAAACAATCTAATAAGTAATGCATGATTAAGTAAATTTATTCAATTATCATAAAGTTATCACCAATAGATTAGTTTATTAATTAATTTAGTTAATAGTTTATCAACCCAACCTCTCAAACTATAGATTTACCTGCTTTCCTATAAATATAAAAACACAAAAATAATCTTCTCTTAACCCCCTAGAATTCTGTTAGACCATAATCAAGCCTTCCCAACCTATTCCCTTAGAGAAAGATAACAACCCCTGAGTCTTGCCTATACTACTACTACAACGGTTAGGTACTCTCCCTAGGGAGTTGTAAAACATCTTGTTGAAGTCCTACGACGACCGCATCACTACGGTATATCTTAATCTCTGGATTGGTAGTAGATACTAATTTTTAAAAGGTTTCCTTAAGAGGCTCTACATTAGTTGAGGTGAACCTAGTTAAAGGGTACGTGTTTCCAACTATAGTAAAGGTGCATCCTGTAGGTTTCCACCTATATCCAATATTAGTGAACACGTTACCAGTAGGTTTCCAAGTTTGCTTCTTTCTTCTTATCAATTTTAGATTTAGAATGCACATTCACATCATTATTGGTGAACACAAACTGTCAATTTCGGTGAGTAAGAAATGGCAATATCGGTGAAACCAAAGTGTCAATTCCAGTGAACACAAACTGTCATTTTTGGTACCTTCAAATGTCAATATTGGTGCCTTCAAAAAATACGGAAAAACAACTTTTCAAATCACTAAACACTATTTTTTGACGTTTTTTGATCAAAACCTTTTGTACGAGTAAGTGTTACTAAGCTACTAGAACCATAAAAACACAAACTTTATGAAATCTAAACACCTAAATTCGGCACTCTTTTGGTTCGAGCTTAAGAACACCAAACCGCACCATTTTGAACCAAAAACGTACACATAAACACTCATAATCACCCGATGGCGACTGATACCAATTGTAGAATACATTATATCTTAACACATACAATAAAATGAAGAAATCTTAAAGAGAAAGAAAGGTTGGACACTTCTAGTGAGAGAAACAAAATAGAGGAATATTAGATTATGAAATGACCAACACCCTCTCTAAGGCATGGATAGGGTATTTATACAATAAAATGGCTGGCCAACCTTAGGATTCCATGGGCTTTCTATGGACTTTGGCCCGGTTAGCTTACTAAGGTTCCAAATATTAACTATGAGCTACGTTATACTATATTGGTAGTGACCGATACTTTTTCGTATTTCTAACAAATAACCTTTGTAAGAACTTCAAAATCCCTTTTTACTTCAGCCTTAAATCTCTCAAATAAACCCCTTAATCATAAACCTTCTTGATGATGCCTTGAAAAAGATTAACCAATAACTAGAAAACCATCTACCTTCGATTTAACCTTTGAGAGAATTACAAATTGATATGAGGGAGATGGAGCTGAGATGACTCACCACACCAAGATGAACCCCTCAATGAAAAACGAATAAAAAGGCTTGTTAAGGATGATGAAATAAACTTTTTTGAGTGTTATTCTTGTGTTAAATCAAGATTTTGAGTGGTGGTTGATGGTGGCCTTGCGGTGGCCGGATTTCTCAAGAGAAGAGGAGAGAAATCTGATATTTTTAGGTAGAGAGAGAAGTATGTGTGTGTAGAAGTATGAGTAAAAATAAAATGATGAGGAGGTTGGTTGGTTGGAGTGGGTATGGGAAAGACAAAAAGCAAGGAGTGTCTAAGTGTCCTAAAATGTGATTGGTGGGAAAAGAGGTAAGCATGTATGTGAGAATGGGGAGGGGGTAAACGTCGTGTTACTTTATGTTTTTTTTGTTTTTTGTAATATTTGTTTTTTATTGTTTTGTTTTTTTGTATTTTTTTTTTTTTTTTGTTTTTTTATTTTTATAATTTAGTTATATAATTTGTTGTTTTTTTCTACTTGTTTTTGTTTTTTTTATTTTTTAGGTTTTTTTTTATTTTTTTTTTTTTTGTATTTTTTTTTTTTTTTTTTTTTTTTTATTTTTCTTTTTTTTTTTTTTTTATTTTTTGGTATTTTTTTTTTGTTTTTTTGTTATTTTTCGTGTTTTTTTTTTTTTTTTATTTTTCGTTTTGTTTATTTCTTTTTTTTTTTTTATTTTATTTCTAACAAATAACCTTTGTAAGAACTTCAAAATCCCTTTTTACTTCAGCCTTAAATCTCTCAAATAAACCCCTTAATCATAAACCTTCTTGATGATGCCTTGAAAAAGATTAACCAATAACTAGAAAACCATCTACCTTCGATTTAACCTTTGAGAGAATTACAAATTGATATGAGGGAGATGGAGCTGAGATGACTCACCACACCAAGATGAACCCCTCAATGAAAAACGAATAAAAAGGCTTGTTAAGGATGATGAAATAAACTTTTTTGAGTGTTATTCTTGTGTTAAATCAAGATTTTGAGTGGTGGTTGATGGTGGCCTTGCAGTGGCCGAATTTTTCAAGAGAAGAGGAGAGAAATCTGATATTTTTAGGTAGAGAGAGAAGTATGTGTGTGTAGAAGTATGAGTAAAAATAAAATGATGAGGAGGTTGGTTGGTTAGAGTGGGTATGGGAAAGACAAAAAGCAAAGAGTGTCTAAGTGTCCTAAAATGTGATTGGTAGGAAAAAAGGTAAGCATGTTAGCATGGGGAGCGGTGGACAGTTTTGGGGCATCTAAGGGGGGGGGGAATAGTTATTTTATTTTGTATTTTTTTGTATATAAGTTGTGTATTAATTGTATAAGTTAAGTGTAAGTATTTAAGTGTGAAATGTAAAATGTGTAAGTGTAATTGTAAAAATGTATAAAGTGTATAATATGATGTATATTAATAGTGAATTTATATACTTACGTAGTCTTGAAGTCTTTTAGGTCTGTTATTACAAGTGTAAGTGCAAAAACAAAAAAGTTTACGCAATATCGGGTTTACCGGAAAACTTGCAAGTTATAATGAATGAAATGACATATGTTCATAAAGTATGAATTTAAATAATGACCTAAAAATTACGAACTGTTACAGTCTAACCCCGTTAAGGGAACTTTGGTCTCAAGAGTTCAACTAGTGCCGTCAGATGGCAGAGTGTTCGGGAAAAGGTGAAAGTACTTGCAATAATTATGTATACGCACACAAAATTTTGCTTTTTGGAAATATAAGTAGAAAAATTGATTTTGACAAAAAAATTAAGATGACAACTCCCAGCATAGCATGGTCCTTCCTGAAATATACATAGGTGATCAAGCTATGTATAATTTAGGACTAACGATGAAATGCTTATTTTGTCAAACTAGTGTTATGTTTCTCAAAGTTAAATGGTATAAGATAGTATCAAATGGTTTTATATCGTAGTAAAATAGTTCATAAAGTAAGAATAAGGTAGTTTATAAGATGACAAAAAGAATATTTGTAGGATGACCGCAAAATTGTTTACAAGATGTCAACAAAATGGTTTATAGGATGATTATAGAAATGTTTATAAGATAATGACAATCTCTAAAGTAACTTGCATAATTCAATAGAGTATCAAAATGTATCCGATGGATTTGTCATAACACATAATTTTATAAAAACATTAAAATAAAACATCTAAAGATATAACAAAATTCGTAGGAAAATACTAATAAAAGTTTGTTAGGAAATATAGTCCTAGAATATCTTTAACTTATGTCTTATTATGCAAAGCGAAAAGACTTCTCCTTATGCGTTAGCATTATTTGCAATGACATTAGTGTCCCCGCAAGCTTTTCCCTTCTTTTCCTTTTGGTTGCAACGATTCTGATTCTTTAACCTCGGGAACCTATTCTTGTAATGCCCTTGTTCATCACATCCAAAACAGGTTACTGCATGTTTCGATTTGCTACCAGTAGCAGGGGTCTTACTCCTGTAGTCCTTGGATTGATGGCCTATCTTTTGACATCTTCTGCACTTAACAAGGCATGGGCCAGTGTGATGTAACTTACACTTGTTACAGGACGGTAATTTCCCAGCATAACCTTTCTTACTATTTGGCACAGCAGTGTAAGCTTTCACGACCTTTTGTTGTTTGTTTTGCTGTTGACTAGAATTTATGTCATAACCACTTTCCCATTTCCTCTTGTTGTTAACATTCTTTGCTATCTTTGCTCCCTGACATGCGACATGATCGATCGAGTCGCGAGCCACACAGGTTTTTGTATCATAGGTAGGAATTGCCTCGATAGCATTAGTAACTCGTTGAGCTAAAATCTGTTCAATTTCCGCAGAACTTATTCCTTGTCCCGTAGTTGACATTGTTATTCAAAATCACATGATGTAAAAAGAAAAGGAATAAGGTGTTAATGAGTCACTCAACACATTTCGGTTTATTCTTCTTGGTGGTATAATTCTCCAAAATCACAAGGAGAAAAGAGAAAAAGAATAAGACATTAATGAGCCGTGTTCCAAAAGTAGGTGCTCCAAGGTGCCACATACGAGGTGACAAGTTAATTGTCATATTCCAATTAGCCAGCATGCTTCAATGCAATAGGTTACGTGGCGACGTATGCATTTAAAAATACAGGGCGAGTGTTCAAACTCGGAGTCGAATAGTAAAATAACCAATGGGATTGATAAATTATTTTGAGTTTTGATATCATCAAAAAGAGAATTAAGTAAAGTTAAGAAAAAGTTTTAGAGATCATCGTATCACGATATCTTGAGAAATGTCTAGAGACTATTATGTAACTCATAATGTCTTTAGAAAGGCTTAGAGACTATTGTGTCACTCACAATGTCTTAGAAGAGTTATAGTATTTATATAAATAAACAGTATATAATAATATAGAGATGCTCTGGAAAATAACATAAGTAATAAAAAATTAAGTCGATTGTTTATATAAATAGCCTTTATATAATATTAATAGTAACGATATAAATATAACAACATAGGCAGTCAGGAAGTATAGGCACGCAGATATCGGGAAAAACCAGGAGGGGATCTTAATATGAATATTAGTTATAGTCTAGGTACTAAGTGCAACCTAGTTCTCTATAACCAGCAGCTCTGATACCAATTTGAATCACCCCTAGAATTGGATAGCAGTAGAAGGTAACCGGGGGTGCTACTTCATAGCACAAAGTACAAGTTACAAAAAACGACCTCTAAATGAGGCTGTAAAAACTAGAAGGGGGTGAATAGTTTTTCCCAATTAAATTTTTTTAATCAAAAACATTTGGTTGATTATTTTTAGATCTATTATTGAAAGATGTAAATAATTAAGTTAGCAACAAAAATAATAATAAAGGATATGTGACAAGGATATTTATAGTGGTTCAGCTACAAGGTCTCCTACCTTTCCCGACTCCACTCCTCGAGTTACCTACTTGAGAGTTCGTATCCACTAGACACCAATGCCCCTTTTAACCGGCGGAGAAGACTCACAATGTCGCTTACACCTTTTAATGGCACAAAGCTACCTTTGCACTACTTGCCCTCTATTAGGTACCAAGTATTACACCATGATTCACAACTATTTTACATAACATTTTCCTAAATAATCATATCACTATATAATATACATTTTGGTTGAATATGATGAATGATGCTTCAAGATCAGTAGGTAGGTCTTTGTGACTTGAGAGACTCTTCCATAACATGAGCTTAGAGAGTTGATCTCGTGAGCAAAACCCGATAGAACTTCTCCTATTAAGAAATCTATCAAAACACTAAAACAAAAGAAAGCATGATTATAGATCAGTGTGTAACTGAACAAGGAAGAAAGAAACTATATAAAAAGGGTTGTTAAACAAGTGAAAATGAGTTGGTATTTATAGACTGAGTTTTACTGTTCACCGGTTCTGCCGGTTCTGTTTGTAAAACAGAACCGGCGTACAGTAACTAAATTCGAATATTGATTTGTAAAATCTTAAAAGATCCTGTGTGATCTGATGAGATCATGTTCAAATTTGGTGAGAAAGATATGTTAACTAAGATGTAACTATGTTTGAAGATTTTAATGTAACGTGTACATTTTTATTCTAAAATGTGTTTTGACTCTTAAAAGTTATAATATGAAGGATGGTTTGATGAATAGACGAGTTAGAAAAGCTATTGGTTTAGGACTAATGAATTTCATTTCTACTTTTGATGAGTTTATGTTTTGTCATTAACAAAACAAAAATAGATCGTAAAAATATAAATAAACGTTTTTACGGTTTATTTGTATTAACAATCTCCCTCTTTTTGTTGATGAAAAAACATAAACTTATTGGAAGTAAGCAATAAAGTTTATAAGTTTTAAATTGGAGTTTTTTACTTCCTTCTCCCCCTTTTTGTCGAAACAAAAAGAGTGTCGAAGAAAAACTAACATGAGAATTAAATGAAATGGGATGCAATAGATAATAAATAAATAAAATATGGTAAAGAAGATTATTTAAAAGAATCAAATGCTCATGTGTAATGGACCGAAGATGACCGACCTTATAGTTTGATTCAAGAGAATCAAATCAAATGCTTCCTAACAGCTCTCCCCAGATGGGAACGTCAAGGTTTCATAGTGAGTTGAGAAAAGGTACAAGAAAACATGTTAGTAGTAATGCATGTATAATGTAAGAATACAATATGAGAGATGGTCCGATAGACATCGGAATGAAATTGGCTTATGGAGAGTCAATTTTCAAGGCCCCCCCTTGATGAGTGCTCCCCCTAAAAGGAATCGTCAAGAATCTCAAATAATTTGAGAAAGTTTTAATAAAGATATGTTAGTTAAAAGGAACGATATGATCCTCCTAGATTGATGAAACCTGTGAAGTAATGATAATTTCAAGAGATTTAAGCAGATGAATAAATAAATAAAAAAACTAGAGGATTTCTGGGTAGCCGGTTCTGTTGCAGAACAAAACCGGCTTTGAAACTGAACAGAACCGGCTGACCTGCACAACAAAGTCAGTACAAACTAAATTTTTGGCGGGAAGTATTTCTATTCAAAAGTTGTACAACAAGCTGCTGAACTCAGTAAGAAGGCCATTTCAACACACAAAGAAAGCAATGATTCAACACAAATTAGTAATTACTTCATCAAATAAGGATTCATAACCATGTTGCCAAACAAAAAAGTATCAATCATGAATGTGAAGACATAACTTAATTTTTATTAGATACAAATCATAAACTAAAACAACTTGACCTAAGTCAACTAAAACTAAAACCATGATTAGAAATCTAATTATCTAAAGCATCTAAAACTTAAAGTCACTTGATCTTGTCAATCATCATCCTATGGCAGTTGGTTTGATAGATGGTTCAAACGGTCAAGAATATGGTTCAACATGAACCTCATTTCATCTTGGAGGTTTTTGACAATGGTTTGGTTCTTTGGCAATATAGGCATGTGTGTTCTTGAGGTCTAGGAGGGTCTTCAATCAAAAGGGATTGACCTAGAGGGACAAAGATGCTTGATCAAGGTCTAGGAGGGTCTTACAATGAAAGGATTTGAACGATTCAGAAGATGAAGAATCCGTGTAAATGATAATGGAGGTTGTTGTTCATTAATGGAGGTTTTTTAGGAAGAGTGATTTTGAAACAATGAAGAGATAAAGAGAGGGCGAAATTTTTTGTTCTGTCAGATGCCCGGCTCCACCGGATCCTGTTGTAAGAAGAGAACCGGCCAAGGATTTAAATAGAAAAATATTTGTTTAGAAAATCTAATTTTATTTTTATTATTATTATTTAAATAAATTCCTTCCCCATTTTTTGTGGTATTATTTAAAATAAAATGTGACATCTTTTATTTATTTTTGTTTGTTCTAGTTTTTTTATATTTAGTCGAGATGGAGGGCGAGGGCTACGGAAAAAATAGTAGACGAGACATAAGAATTAAATAACCAATGCAAAGGAGATTACATATATTTCGTCTTAATATATAATGCGATACAAAGAATGGGAAATACAACAGTAATATAAAAAGCTAAAATAAAGAACACGTCTCCATGCGAGAACTTGAGCATAGGGTATATGAGCATTAATAGCAAGATGATGATGAAGATCAGGACATGAGTTAGAATCTTCAAGAGGGCTTCCATGAGTTGATCCGTATTTTTGAGTGAGAGGGAAGGTAAGGAGGTTTGATTTTTTTGAAATGAATGATAGATGATGGAGGAGAGTGATTTTTTATATTAGAGGGGATGAGCCGTTGGTTTTTATGGGAAAATGCGAAAGAGGTTTTGAATTTTGAATAGTCAGGCTTAATACTCGAGATTTTGTATCACGGACGAGGTGTGGATTTGAAAGAGGGATTTGGGAAAGAAGTCGCAAGAGTGTGCTAGACTAAAAAATAACACAATAGTATTTTAAACGAATAAATGACATATAATTTTTACAATTATTTGATAGATAGAATATGACCATGATGAGCAACTAAGAAAGAATAAGAGATTGTGTACCTTTTAGCACTGTGGTTTTGAGATAGGTGATTATGAAGAGACTATATTATTTTATTAATAAAAATTTTTTATTTAAAAAATGTTATTGAACAATAATTTTTTTTAAGTTAAAAAATAGTTTGTATGAGTTGGTCATATTAACCCAAAGAATGATGTCCAAACAAAGTTTTAAAATTACAAGCCCAAACCATTTTTATTGTAAATCGGCCCATTTAAAGTTTTAAGTCCAGAGATATATATATAATTTTTTTTTGACCAGATCCGTGATTCGATTGTCTGAGCCTAGTCGGTTCCATTCTGGCATGGAACCGGTGGAACCGGTTTATTGGGCCAGGATGAAATATTGTCCTAGAGTAGCAGTTTCTATAAGATCCCGATAACACTTTCACTTCATATACCACACGAATCTAGATCAAGAAAAGAGAGAGTGAGAAGATTTCTAGAGAGAGAAACAAGAG
>BQNB010075725.1:0-31374 GCA_026074375.1 Tanacetum coccineum | reverse complement strand
CAAAAATGCCTTCCTGAAAGGTAATAATCGAACACGCATATGGAAATGAAGAGTGTAGTAATATAGTACCATGTCATGCAAAACTAAGCAAGATGGTCTAGACTAAAGATGGTTAAGTGGGTGGGTTGGGCAATGGTTTAAACGGCTTACTCTTCTGGTATGATCATGTTTACCCGAGACACTTTTTCTCCAAGAAAATAGTGTTTTTAATAAAATAATAAGCGATTCAAATATAAGTTTTAGTAATCTGATTTCAGTTATAAGGTATGTTTTGCAGAAAGTGATTTAGGACTTTTTTTACATGATTTTGGGTGACTTTTTACCCTTTTAACCCATTTTGAGTTGTAAGACTCAATATGATGCTGTGTTTGTGAACTTTGTATATAATCGTGTAAAAAGGATTAACTCTATTTATTTATATTATATGCTATCTGTTAAGAATACGACGTCGTTCCAAACGGGTTTTGATTATAAGTAAATTTGAGTTCCATTGTTGAAGCACATTTCGTAACAAAGGCTAGATTGTAACACCCCGCTCTAAGACAGGCCCGAATGTCACACTTACGGAACCAAAACATATGCAAGCGGAAGACTTTACTAATAAAATGGGTTGGCAAAATTACACCAGTTACTAAGTAAATACAAATTCTATAACATAAAGGTCTTCTATGATGGCAACAAATCTTCTAAACAACTTATAGTGTAGATGTGGTGTGCTAGTCTATCAAAATGGTCCAATATGAGCTCTTATGCAATCTTCACTCGTATCCCAACTTCCCCTGGTTACCTGCCGCGAGGAAAAGAAATGCGGCTGAGCTAAAAAGCTCAGCGAACAGATATACAAAACATATATAAACAAAGCAGATAGATCAAGCATGCAAAAGTGAATAAAATAGAATCAACAAGGATCTCTAGGGCTGAGCAAAATCATCCGAAAACCGAACCGAACCGACAAACCGAGCCGAACCGAACCGACCATTTTCGGTTCGGTTTTCGGTTTTGTATATTTGTAATTTTCGGTTTCGGTTTTGTCGGTTCGGTTCGGTTCGGGTCAAAACAAAGAAAAATACGCTTAAACTATCTATTCGGTTCGGTTTTTGTCGGCTCGGTTCGGTTTCGGTTCGGTTTTCGGTTTTTCTTGGTAAACTTCGGTTCGGTTTCGGTTCGCGTTTTTCCCCAAACTCGGTTTTCGGTTCGGTTCGGTTTTTGTCGGTTCGGTTCGGTTTTGAACCGATGCTCACCCTTAATGAACTCATATATCATAAGAGCTGAATGAAATAAGTAGCCAAATGAAAGGTAGCCAAACGAAATAGGTAGCCAAACGAAATAGGAAGCCAAATGAAATAGGTAGCCAAACAAAGTAGGTAGCAAAACGAATTAGGTAGCAAAACGAATTAGGTAGCAAAACGAATTAGGTAGCCAACGAAGCAGATAGCCAAACGAAACAGATAGAAATGCCCATCGAGCTCGAAACAAATGTCTAAAGCATGCCACATGCTTAGACCCTACAATCAAATGCATATCATATCGTATCAAATTGTACATGGGAGTTGCAGCTCCAGATGTACCCTACAAATGTGCGATGGGGTGTTGGCACCACACTAAGCCATGCACCAAAATCATATCCAAAACCTACACATATTAGCCTAGGATGCATCCATACGCCCCCCTACAAATCGAATCAAATCATATATGGCCAAGTGCATAAAGAGCACACACAAAATAGGGGACGCTGTGCGATGATCACACGCCACAGATGTGTCACGCCATTGGTGTTACAATGACGCGGTCATTGGTACCTCAATGAGCTAGTTAATAAGCTCAGCATCGGAACAATGAAAGGCTCATATAACATCGAGCTAAACATAATAAATATCCAAAGAAGGTCTTGATCAACATTCGAATAAACTATACATGGCAGTGTCAATGAATCTTATATAAACAAATTTAAAGGGTTCAACGAAGTTTGACAAATTGATAACATCGAATATCGAATCATAGGATGGGGAACATAAATATGGATTTCAACAAGGCAAATAGATACGGAGCAAAAGTCATGAGAATCCTTACAAAAAATGCATTGAATTATCTGTACCGAT
Source organism: Tanacetum coccineum (assembly GCA_026074375.1). Taxonomy (NCBI): domain Eukaryota; kingdom Viridiplantae; phylum Streptophyta; class Magnoliopsida; order Asterales; family Asteraceae; genus Tanacetum; species Tanacetum coccineum. The sequence continues at coordinate 29,275 of BQNB010075725.1, read as the reverse complement.
TATGAATGCAAATGAACGACACAACAAAAAAGTACAATGTGACCAAAAAGAAGCAATTATGATCAATTAATATGTTCATAGGTGAAAGATATAATATCAGTTTCTTCTACGAACTATTGAAGCTTAAAGAGAGAGTAGATTTATCCGTTAGCAGATTATAGACAAAATACAAAAGTATTGAGATGTCCGTACCTTAAACGATTAAAATGATTATCTGATATGTCTCAACTTATACCTCCGTAAGATCTTACATAAGGTTATAAAACCATTATTACTAATCTATTAGTTTAAAGCTTAACTTGATTGGCTCTATTAGATTTTATCAAATCCATCATCAGTTCACACATTCATTTAGCCCATGCCTTATATAAATTGCGTCATTTAATCTATGCCTTCTTTTAATTTAAAAAATTTCGAACCCATGAATATTTAACTAATTACTACCCTTATATATAAATGATCAAATCGTTTATGAAATAATTAGTATTCAGTTTTATCAAAGCTTGAATGGCCCTAGTTATATATTAAAACAAATTTGTATGCCATGTGCATCATTTTAACTTTACGCTAGATATATATAGTCAAATGGGTATCTACTAAATATTAAAAATCTCATTTTTGTTATTCTTCTTCCTCAGTTACACTGTTTATGATTTGGTTCGTAGTGGTAAACTTTTATAAGGTTGAGTTCGGTTTCGATGATGTTTAATAATCAAGATGAGTCTATCATTCTTATATAGTCAAAACCATTTATAGCCTTAAAACATTCGACTGACAGTAAAACGATTTATCTTGAGACCCAAAAATTTTGTTTGTAAGTTAGATCATAAAATGATGATTTTCGATAATGTCATGTTAACAAATAGCACGGATTACTTTACTATAATACTTTGTGGCTCACGAATTACCTCCATCGAAAGAGGATTAGTCGATGATCGGAATCGAAGACGACCACGAACTAAAGTCAACACAAACAATAAGCGTTCAACGAACCGCAAGTATATGTACTCCCTCATACCCCGAATAGATGAGCCCGAACCTGCCAATCCCATGAAGTATATATACCGGCAAGAAGAACGCGAAAACCGGCTGCCCAAATACAACCACGATCGATCGTAACTGATCGTGCCTCAAAATAAAAAAACTCCGACATGATCACGAACGAGAACGTACTCGTTCAAACTGAACACATGTAAGAAACTCGAGCTAGGCTTAACGACAATGAGATATGGTTTAAGGTGATTCATATTTTGTATGGTTTAAGGTATTTATGTACTTTGTGTGGTGATAGTGACCTGATAGGGTCACCGGATCATAAAATGTCATACGCCAAAAAGTTCGGGGATTTGTTTCGACTATGATATGTTATCTTTTGACGATTAATGCTATAAACAACTTTCCTTTTTTTATAATTGTCATGCTATAATGTGGGTATGAAACGTGATTAAGGGGGATTCTCAGTGAATGCATGAAGTGTTTTTATTAGAAATAGAATAAATACAACCGGGATAAATCGTTTTTATCGAGTTACTCCTTTGAATATAACTAAGTCTGTTATCTGTTATTATATTTTAAATATATACCTTTTGTTTCCCTTTTGACCGCCTAGCAAAACAAACGCCATATCAATTTAATAGTGACCCAAAACATAAATTTACTCCTTATTTAATAATAATTTCTTTGCAAAGTCATACAGAGTGTAGTACGTACTATGTATGCATAGTATTAGTTATGAGATATTATTTTGGCTTATTTCTACATAACTTTACATAAGAGTAGCAAGTCTCATAATTATTATTTTCATCATAAACGTACTTGTGAGTTATTTTTAGGGTATTACAATTCTATCACCCTAAAAAAATAATTTCGTCCTCGAAATTTAGACGAATCAACTAACAAAAGATGTGAACGTTCTGATAAAGTTTTTTTTTTTCGAGTGCGTATACATTAATATAGTATTTAAATTTCTCGGGTTTTATAAATCTACCCTCCTTAAAAAAATTTCGACCAAGAAATTTAAGCAAGAACTTACAAGACGAAGACATTTTTCTCATGACGACCGCTTCATCTCTAAAATTTTCTCACATTGAGAGCAACCTATAACTTAATAAATTGTAGGCTTCTCCGCGTGGTTACTCTCCATGTTAATGGCACGTACAAAGTAATAATTGTGACGTCTCAAAGGTATGCATGTAACTCGTTATAAGGTATTTGTTTCTTTCCTTACTTTCGTTCAAGGATATTAAGTTTTGTTACACTCGTGAAGAGTCCAAACGTGCTTACACATCACGAATCGTGCATGACCAGCAAATCGGCGATGATGTTAAAAGAAAACTATATTGCAACTAACGTTCAAATTTTCCTTTGTCGATGATGCACATAACTCTTAGATGATGATCCACAAAACTCCTTTACAACGATCTACAGTTCTCTACTAATGATTAACAAAACATCATATTATACGTTCGTGAAACTTAATCGACCTATGCAATAAGTGATGTAGTAAACAAAATAACAAATTAAATCTGTTGATTTCAATGAATACCAGAAACAAATTGAATTTGTTGATTCCAATGAATACCAGAAACAAATTGAATCTGTTGATTACAGTGAATACCAGAAACAATCTTCCAACTATCGTTGATTCAAAGAATACCGATAATTAGGCCATTAACTTCTAACAAACCGTTGATTCATACGGAAGATTAACGATTATTATAGCAGATCCTTAGCAAAAACCATCAAAAATAATGCAAAGCTTTTATTATTAAAACTCAAGGATATCCCGATATAGAGAAAATACCAAATATTTATAGAAAAACTATACGCTTACGCTGCGCACTCTGACATATTTCCTAGCGTACAAACGGATATGAATTTAAAGAGACTCAACTAACAGCTTGAACCTAAATCGAAATGATGCAAATGAATGATACGTAAACGAATGTCCTAACCTAAAGTCTACCTAATCCTCACCGGTCATAAATTAAGTTTTTTTTTTTGGACGAAAACTAGAGCAAATCCTCAAAGATCATAACTTATATACTAGCATGTGAAAACCTAGAGTCAATCCTCACAGGTCATTAACTTAGATACTACAGTCGAAGCAATAGCTCTGATACCATATGTAAAACCCGCCCCCAAAACGTGGCCTGAATTGTCAATTACGAAACCAAACATATGCAAGTGGGACGGCTTTTAATAATTAAAATGGGTTGACAAAATTACACCAGTTACTAAGTAAATACAAAGTCTATAACATAAAGGTCTTCTATGATGGAAACAAATCTTCTAAACAACTTATAGTGTAGATGTGGTGTGCTAGTCCATCAAAATGGTCCAATATGAGCTCCTATGCACTCTTCACTCGTATTTATCCAACTTCCCTGGTTTACCTGCCGCGAGAAATGAAATGCGGCTGAGCCTAAAAAAAGCTCATTGAACAGTTATAACAAAACATATTAAACAAAGCAGATATCGATAAGATGTCAAAAAGTGAATAAAATAGAATCAACAAGGATCTCATATATCATAAGACCTGAATGAAATAAGTAGCCAAATGAAAGGTAGCCAAACAAAATAGGAAGCCAAATGAAATAGGTAGCAAAACGAATTAGGTAGCAAAACGAATTAGGTAGCAAAACGAATTAGGTAGCCAAACGAAATAGGTAGCCAAACGAAACAGATAGAAATGCACATCGAGCTCAAAACAAATGTCTAAAGCATGCCACATTGTTAATGACCCGACAATCAAATGAATAGCAAATCTTATCAAAATTGTACATGGGAGCTGCAGCTCCAGATGTACATACAAATGTGCGATGGTGGTAGTTGGACACACTAAGCCTAATGCACAAAATAATATCCAAATCCTACACATATTAGCCTAGGATGCATCCATACGCCCCCTACAAATCAAATCAAATCATATATGGCCAAGTGCATAAAGAGCACACACGAAAATGGGGACGCCGTAGACTGATCATACCGCCACAGATAGTGTCACGCCATTGGTGCCACAATGACGTGGCCATGGTACCTCCATGGCTAGTTAATAGCTCGGGCATCGAAACAAATGAAAGGGCTCATATAACATATGAAAGCAAACATAATATATCCAAAGAAGGTCATGATCAAACACACGAATAAACTCATATCATGGCAGTGTCAAATGGAGCATATATCAAACGAATTCAAAGGGCTCAACAAAGTTATCAAATAAGGTAGCAACGAATAACGAATCATAGGATGGGAAACATAAATAGGGATTTCAAAGTCGCAAACGATACAGATCACATGTCATGAGAATCCTTACAAAAAAATGATAGAATATCTGTACCGATAAGAAATGCAAATGAAAGACCCAACAAAACGTACAAATGACCAAAGAAGCAATTACTGATCAAATAATATGTATCATGGGTGAAAGATATAATATCCGTACGAACAATTGAAGCTTAAAGAGAGAGTAGATATATCCGTAGCGATAGACAAATACAAAAGTATTAAGAATCCGTACCTTAAACGATTAAAATGATTATCTGATGTCCAACTTATACCTCCGTAAATGATCTACAATAAGTTATAAACCATTATTACTAATCTATTAGTTTAAAGCTTAACTTGATTGGCTCTATTAGATTTTATCAATTACATTATCAGTTCACACATTCATTTAGCCCATGCCTTACATGAATTGCGTCATTTAGTCTATGCCTTCTTTTAATTTAAAAAATTTCGAACCCATGAATATTTAACTAATTACTACCCTTATATATAAATGATCAAATCGTTTATGAAATAATTAGTATTCAGTTTTATCAAAGCTTGAATGGCCCTAGTTATATATTAAAACAAATTTGTATGCATGGCATCATTTTAACTTTACGTAGATATATATAGTAAGGGTATCTAACTAAAATATTATAATCTCATATATGTAAATCTTCTTCCTCAGTTCCATGTTTATGATTTGGTTCGTAGAGGTAACTATTATAAGGCTCTGAGTTCGGTTTCGATGACGTTTTAATAAACAAGATGAGTCTATCATTCTTATATAGTCAAAACCATTTATAGCCTTAAAACATTCGACTGACAGTAAAACGATTTATCTTGAGACCTGAAAATTTTGTTCGTAAGTTAGATCATAAAATGATGATTTTCGATTATGTCATGTTAACATATAGCACGGATTACTTTACTATAATACTTTGTGGCTCACGAATTACCTCCATGCGAAACCAGAATAGGTCGATATCGGAATCGAAGACGACCACGAACTCCAGCTCGAACACAAACAATAGCGTTCAACGAACCTCAGTATGTACCCGCACATACCCGAATAGATGAGCCCGAAACCCTGCCACTCATGAAGTATAATACCGGCAGACGAACGCGAACCGACTTCCCAAAAATAACACGATCGATCGTAACCTGTGCGTGCCTCAAAATCAAAACTCCGACATGATCACGAACGAGAACGTACTCCGTTCAAACATGAACACATGTTAAGAACTCGAGCAAGGCTTAACGAACAATGAGATATGGATTAAGGTGCATTCATATTTTTTATGGGATTAAGGTTATTATGTACTTTGTGGGTGATGAGGTGACTGATAGGGTCACGGTTCATAAAATGTCATACGCCAAAAAGTCGGGGATTTAGTTTCGATATGATATGTTACTTTTGACCCAGTTAATGCTATAACAACTTTCCTTTTTTATATAATTGATCATGCCTATAATGTCGGGATATGAAACGTGATTAAGGGGGATACTCAGTGAATGCATGGAAGTGTTTTATAGAAATAGAATCGGAAATCGTAATTATCGAGATTACTCCTTTGAATATAACTAAGTCTGTTATTATATTTTAAATATATACCTTTTGTTTCCCTTTTGACCGCCTAGCAAAACAAACGCCATATCAATTTAATAGTGACCCAAAACATAAATTTACTCCTTATTTAATAATAATTTCTTTGCAAAGTCATACAGAGTGTAGTACGTACTATGTATGCATAGTATTAGTTATGAGATATTACAAGGAAAGATTACCCGCGCGTTGCTGCGGGCGTTATTTTTTCGCGCGTTATTACGGGGCATTATATTTCATCTATCATAAATGTACTTGTCAATTATTTTTAGGGTATTACATTTATAATCATGAAAAAATGTCTTAAATATATGCGTAATCATTTCTTATTGCATTTTTAACATTTGGAAGACATTTGGTGGAAATACATATGATTTTGGCTCAATTTAGGAAGAAAACGGACAAGGTAGCTAACGGGTGTAAAGATTGATGAAGATTCAAGACCAAACTCTAGAGACACCGTCTAAATATTCCCGACCGCATTTGGATTCAAGTGAGGCGCTGTCTATGTCATGGAGACAGCTTCTGGATCAGCCGTCAAGTTTGAAGACCAAAGAAATCCTAGCTTGACGACGACGACATCTAGAAAATAGTGACTCCGTCGCGGCCTAAATTCTATATATAGAAACTCAATTCTACGTTTTTCATATACACTTTTGATAGAAGAAATTAGGATTTAGTTCGTGAAGAACGAGGTGTACCAGATTTTGAGTGTATTTTAGGGTTTCCCAACCCTTCTATACTATCCCTAGTTGCTTGATTCATCATAGTTAAGTTCTTTTATCTCTTATCTTTCAATATGTCTTATTGTTTATATATAATTGTGGTTTCGATCTAATTATGAACATGCTTGGCTAGATCTTGTAAATTTTGCTTATGATTTGTATGTGATCTGATATGTAGATCTTAACCTTTGTTGCCTCTTGTTGATGTGAGTGCATGTTTAGTCACTTATCGTAAGATCTGGGAAACATTATTTCAAGAAAGGATTACACCGTGCTAGTCTTCATACACGAACCCTTACCCGTGTGTGTATTAATCCCCTTTAGAATAATACAAATAGGTTTAACTAGACCTAGAGGCCTGAAACAGTTGTCATATACTTTACTTGTGCGATGCTCTACTTTTTATTTTGTAACGGCGTTTTTGTGTAATTCGCATCATTAGAAAAATCCCTACATATACATCACAAGATTTGACAAGTCAATAGATTAGAGAAGCCTACCAAGGATCATACATAAATAAGTAAACACAATTCGCTCATCAAACGAATTCCCTTAATCTTAGTTTAGTTTAATTTAAGTTTAATTAGTTAGTTTCAAACAAACCCCTTCAAAACCGAGATTATACATGTTTCATAAAATATAAAAAAATACAAAAATAATCTTCTCTCAACATCTAGTTCTTAGCTATATTTAATTAGGACATTTACTGATGCCTATTCCCCTATAGAACGATAACAACCCCCGTGTCTTACCTATACTACACTATTCCCTTAGAGAACGGTTAGGTACACTGCCTAAGGAGTTGTAAAACATCTTGTTGAAGTCCTCTACGACCCTTAAATCAAGTTTTTGGCGCCGTTGCCGAGGAATAGCAACTAGTTCAGGTTCTGATTTTAATTTTCCCTTCGAGACCAAGCTTGCATTTGGCTTGAGCGGCCTCCTACAGATACATATCCACCTGGAGAGGATCTACTAATCGTTTCCTTGCTTGCTAACAATTCTTTCCATTGGGAAGGACTTCTAAACATTGAAATTGAATACTTGATGTTTCAACACACCAAGGTAAACTTTATCTAAGTACATGAACACGTTTCAAGGACTTACTCCAAAAAGTCCCTCATCATGGCATCGATCTTTGGCTCCAAATCTAAATCTTTTATGATCATGTCAATCGGATCACAAGGCGAACCATTGACCAAGTGGCCGGTGGCAAGCTACGTGACAAAAATGATGAAGAATCATGGGCACTATTAGAGGACATCGCTTTCTATGACAACGAAAGTTGGAATGACCCAAGAAACTTCGCTAAACCGATCAAGGCTATCTCTATGCCTTATGATGTCCTAAGTATATCCAATCGGCGTATGCTTGAGCTTAAAGATCAAATTAAGTACTTAATGAGAAAACCAAAAACAAGCTCAACACAACCCCCACCATACCAAGCAAATGTGGTAAACTCAACTCCGTTCCAACCATCGCAAAAAAACCTTTTCTCATTCCAACGAACGTACCCAAAAACCACAATCTCGAACGTAGCCAAGTTTCAAACCGCATGTACGAATATATGGATTCAACACACCGAAACGGGTTGAAAGAATCCAAAGAAACCATGATCAAACGAAAAGAAAACTTTGAAGAACGAATGGACGAAATGCTTGAACTCGTAAAACAACTCGTGTCTAGCTCAACGCCAAAAAAGTGCTAGATAGAGATAAAAGTAGGCAACCTCCAACTAAAAACGTTAACGCCATTTATCTATGTAAAATTGAAAAGGATGAGGGTGAAAAGCATGAAGAAATCATAGATAAAAAATGGTTGAGCTTAATAATGACGTTAACAAACCCAATGAGACTAGGCGATAGCCCATAGAAACGTTAACTAAAAGAATCCATAGTAAGAAGAAAGAAAAATGTCGAGCATACCTAAACCACCACCCCGTTTTTATCTTTTACCTTAACCATGAAATAATGAAAAGCTAATTGATGACTTAATTGGAAACCCCCAGGTTTAATGATTCACTATTAGCAATGGAAACAGGAAAGATGGAGTGCGAGGATTACCATTCCCTTCCTAGGAAATCCAATAAGAAAGCCATCATTTCAAAAAAGTAACTAAAAAATGGGCATGAATGGAAATTTTTTTGATACCATGTAATGTAGAGAACAAAGGATATAAGGTGCCCTAGTGATCAAGGGTACCTAATGTTAACGTAATGACTTTATCCGTAAATCAATAGGTTTAAACCGATGAGAAGCTTTTTGAAACCGATGTTAGACTATTCCTTGCTTTAGTAACTCATAACATTTACACTTAGGAGTAGCTAAAGATGTGTTGGTTGAGGTAATACGGTTTTTGTTTACCCGATGGATTCATGAAATTAGATATTAAGAAAAAGTAAAGAAGCCATTGATTCTAAGAACAACATTTTTGACCATGGCTAGAGCTGAGATTAAGTTCGACAAAGGTACAATTAGCCTAAGGTCTCGAAAAAGTACGGTTCAATTCCACATAAGCCCTGACCCTTTTCCCACGTTGAAAGAAAGATATGAAAAAAAGATAAACACATTAAGCGTTGTCAATGAGCACGTCCTTGAGTGGGAGGAAAAAAATAAAGTTTCACCATATGAAAGAACTTGAATTTGAAGCATGGAAAAGTAAGTACTCTAAAAGTAAGGCACTCGCACCCCAAGATGAAAGAACTAGTGAAAACCATGGAGGAGTCACATAAGGAATAGGACTCCGAGTCTAGTTAAAAGACTCTCTAATAAACAAAAGCGCTTATTGGGAGGCAACCCAATCTTTTAAATTCTGCATTTTAGGAGTGTCGTGTGTTTTAATTCTTTATATGTTTATTGTTATTTCTTGAAAATATATTGTAATCATGCTTGCTATGATTTTAACTTCGTCTTAGATCGTCATTCAGAGGTATTTTACAAAGATACAGTGTAGGGGAAAATTCTGGTTATAGAACTAAAATTTCAAAAAATCAATGATATTAGATTAATTCGTGTCTTGTGTGATCGAGTCATATGTTTGTGTTAATAATTTTCGTGGTTTTGCAGTAAAATTTTTGCACGATATACTTAATGGATGTGCGTGCAAAAAATTTTGAACAAGAAAAAAATAAGATTTCTCTACAGTTAGTGGAGACGGCGTCTGGATTTTCCAGACGGCGTCCCCACTCCAGTACAAGAAAATTTTGATTTTTGTTTTTAAATCTTTGTATTATTTTCGGAATATGTAACATTGCTTAAAAGATCTACAGTAAACCACGAATAAATTTAACACATTCATCCTATCTTTTTAATAATAAGTCTATTGTTGAGTCAAAACGTAAAGTTATATAGCTGTATGTCTATTATTCTCGCCGATTTTATGCTAGGTATGTTTGCACCTTGTCTTTGATTTGTAGGTTATATTGAATAAAGAGAAGTCTGGGAGTTCTTAGAAGTTACATGAGGACAATTCTTGGATGACGATTTAGCCGGGATTATCGTTTCTTCTTAAATTTAAGCATAACTAGGGGAGTACTAGTTTCTTTCACCCACTTTTCACTTACCATTATTTCGTTTACAGGGTAATTAGTAGAACCTTAGGGACAATGTTCAAAAAAAGTGTAGGGGTAAAATAAAAGCCTTAGAAAACTATTCCCACCAATTGTCCTTTGCTTGAAAACTTAAATATGAGTTATCTATCAAAACATAAATCGTAAAGGGAAATTTTGACCCAAATTTAAAATTTTCATCACATAACCGGTGAAACTAAGTAGCTAGAGCGTCTCATTGATAGGGAATTATACGATTAGCACAAAAACACTTCCACTCAAATGAATTCACCCTCAAAATTATGAGGTTTACGCCTCTAGATCTTTAGGAACTTGGGTATTCACCATTGATACCCAAGATAGTTTATATCTCTTAACTTTACTCGATTAGGGTTCGATATCGCAGTCATAATGTGACTATCTGTCATTACGGAAGTGTAACGTACTGTCATTGCCCGCCTTTTTGGAGCTCGAAGCATTGATATCAAATTATATGAGTGTATCGGTAGTATATGACTTCTAGAACTTGCTTTAGTGATGCATCCCGAGACTGCGTAGTAAGTAAGAATATTTGCTAAATGATAAGAGGCACTAGGATTAACCCATGTTTAAAACCTGTAATTGTTATTTTAGTCATCTTGACTATATAACTATCCCATACCTTTGTTCGCGCTCACTTTTAGTGTGAGATTCCCCTAGTGAAACCTCAACCATACCCTTAAACCAATTGTGCCACCCAAAACCGTAGCTTACCCTACATGTACTCGCTTTTAGTACATTGTTGTGTTACACCCTTAGTTAATTATTAGAGTACACGGTTTCTAAGTCCTTATCCTTGTATATATTATTTTGGACGATTGAGATTCATGTAGTAATTATTATCGCGGAAGAAAGGGGAAGAAAAGTTAAGTCAAGCCCCCATATGATCCCCCGAGTAGTCTACATGTTATTTTGATCCAACCAATTCAGGTCATTAGATTAGTTTGCTTATCAAGTCTGTAAAAAAGTTCAAGTGTATGGGTGATCTATAAACCCCATTGATGTATTATATGTTGCAAATGGTAGGGCAAAAATGTACATATATATATATTAAAGTAGAAAAAATGTACGGGCTACCATTTGCGTTTATCAGTTTTATTAGTTAGTTTATTTATTCATGTTTGCAATATTGATCAAGAAAATAAAAAAAAGAGTTTGATAAAGAGTTTAGTAGAGTTGTATATTCTAGTCTGAGTCATTCGACTACAACCACGCCAACGTGTATTCCTATAAGAATAGTTGACTAACCACTTTACTCAAATCCACCCAAATGTCACTCACGTGATTCTCACCAAATGCCATCCATTTCCGTTACCATGTACCCACATAAATGACACATCAAAACCCTTTAAAGTCCTCTTTGATGGTAACTATTAGTACTTACGCTAGCGTGGTAGTTTGATCATTTATCAAGCCTATATAACTTATAATGCTATGACTAGGTAATAGTGTTAAATTTTTATTTCCATATTGTTATAATTCATTATACACCGAAGAAAGAGAATCCAAACACTTATTTAGGTGCTAGTGTATTTTTCTCCCGCTTGCTTCTTAGTTACCTATGTCGAATGGTATGTGACATGATGCCTTTAAAAGAGTAAGTTCATGCAATGCCGCCCGATATGTATCTTGTTAGTGTAAAATCTATTTGCAGAGGCAAAGCAAATCCCAAGTGTAGGGTAATGTGAAGAGGTGTAATTTATACACTTTTTTGGGGTCATTTTACCCTTATAATCATATAAAAATGTCTTAAATATGTGCTTAATCGTTTCTTTTTGCACTTTTAGCATTTGGAAGACATTTGGTGGAAATACACGTGATTTGGACTCAATTAGGGAAGAAAACGGACAAGGTAGTTAATGGATGTGAAGATTGATGAAGATTCAAGACCAGACTCTAGAGACGCCGTATTAATATCCTCGACCGCGACCGGGACACCGTCTGAATCATGGAGACAGCGTCTAGATCAGCCGTCAAGTTTGAAGACCCAAAGAAACCCTAGCTTGGCGACGGCGTCTAGAAAATGGCGACGCCGTCACGTCTGGAATTCTATATATACAAACTTAATTTTACGTTTTTCATATACACTTTTGATAGAAGAAATTAAGGTTTAGTTCATGGGAGAACGAGGTGTACCAGATTTTGAGAGTATTTTATTGTTTCCCAACCCTTCTATACTATCCCTAATTGCTTGATTCATCATAGTGAAGTTCTTTTATCTCTTATCTTTCAATATGTCTTATTGTTTGATATATAATTGTGCTTCTTCTATCTTGAACATGCTAGGCTAGATCTTTTAAGTGTTTGCTTATGATTGTATGTGAATTGGTATGTAGATCTTAACTTTGTTGCCTCTTGTTGATATGTGTGCATATTTAGTCCTTTATCATAAGATCTTGGGAGACATGATTGTGTAGAAAGGATTCCACGGGTAATAGTCTTTATACTACCTTACCCGTGTGTAGATGATCCCCTTTTAGTATTAATACAAACGCGTTTATCTAGACTAGGGGCCTTGTAATAGTCGTCATACTACCTTACTTGTGCGTTGCTCTAGTTAGTTATTTCGTAGACGGCATTTTCGTGTAATTCGCCATGCATTAGAATAGTACCTACATATACATCACAAGTGTGACAAGGCAATAGAGTTAGGAGAAGCTACCAAGGATCATACATGATTAAGTAAACACTATGCTCTCATTATACGAATTCCCCTAATCTTAGTTAGTTTAATTAGTTTTAATTATTAGTTTAAAACAAACCCTCTTCAAAACCCGAGATTTAAATTGCTTTCATAAAATATAAAAAACAAAAATAACCCTCTCTCAACCTCTAGTTCTTAGCTATATTCAATTAGGACCTTTACTAACACCTATTCCCCTAGAGAACGATAACAACCCCCGTGTCTTGCATTTACTACACTACAACGGTTAGGTGCACTGCCTAGGGAGTTGTAAAACTTCTTGTTGAAGTCCTACGACGACCGCACATCAAGTTTTTGGCGCCGCTGCCGGGGAATATCAACTAGTTTAGGTTCCAATTTTATTTAGCTTAGATCTACTTAGAATCCTTTCAAGTAAGACTTTACTTTCTGTCCAATTAGCTTTCTTGTAGTCTATCTTTTCTTCGTGTCTTTTGTTCGTAAATCTTTTCGTTAACCTCAATGGGAGACGAAAATCCGCGCCGCACCTTAGGAGATTATTCTCGACCTAGCCACGAGGGCTACCGAAATACCATTGAAGTCCCCAATGGGAATGATTTGGAACCTCTTCGATCCGATAGCATCCGATTGGTGCAAAATGGATGTTCATTTCACGGACTTCGGTCCGAGGATCCGAATCATATTGTATTTAAATTTTTTTAAAGTAATACATTTTCCAAGAAACCCTTAACCAAAAAAATACATTATCTCATGTTAGCATAGATTCACCCTTTTAAAACAATGATCCGAGCTTGGTAAAATGAAAAAAGGGGGGAAAAAAAGAAAAGTATCCATATTATTAGAGAGAAAAAGAGAGAAAAGAGAAGAGATAAGAAAAAAAGAAGAAGAAGGAGTGTTTGTATGTTGTGGTTTAGATAAAGAAAAGGAACCACACATCAAAATGCACTCAACACTTTACAATGTAAACACATACCCCTCCATGGAAGTAGAGGAGTATTTATAGTCTCGATATCGACTAGCTAAACTAACCCGACCCGACTATAAATGATAAATGTAATTCCGGATTAGTCACCATATTTTAGGGCTAACAATCTTCCCCCAATATGCGGACATACGGAATTACTTACAATGTTCCTATCAGGTACAAATACAACAGAAATAAAGTCTTCCAAAGCACTTCCAAAGCTGAAGTTGTCTTGTGAGTTCTCTTGGTCTTGAAACTTGTATTCCAGCTTGGATCTTCATTGTCTTTACTTGTACAGGAACCATTGTAGTATGCATGAACTGGATTAACTTCCCCCCAATCCATGCAGCATGTCTTTAAAAGCTTTCTTCATAGACTCCTTTTTGCGAAGCTTCTAGAATTAGCTTCCCCTGCAAACCCAAACATCCATATCATAAGCAATCTGAAAACATTAATGTAGCTTGAACAATCTTCTACTTGTCATCAAAGTGCATAGCGGAATTTTGTAGAAGTCAAACACACCAAATGACCACTGCTTCTTGTCAATCAGGTCCTTTGGTGAATATTCCTTCAGGGTGCATGCAGAATCAGCAACAATTCTTCTCACATATGCAGAATACTTCATAAACCATACTAAGTAAAGTAGTCTACACTACTTCCCCCTGGAAGTTTGACACGGAACATCAAAGTCAAATTAAGTCCCCGGATGTACACAGTTTTCCCCTGATGGTGGCGAACTCTCGGAAGCAACATTGTCGTGTCTTCATATACTCAGAAGTTCTTGTCGTAAGCACAAATCTTGAAAACAAAAGAATCATTACCCTCTTGACTCAGAAACTGTATAGGAGAAGAACAAGAATCAAGAACATACATGTTATAATCAAGGTCTTGTGAATGAATGTCATCAAAGAACTTGGAAGATTATGCTTAGACTTTGAAGTATCTTTGTCTTGGAAATACAACAAAAATACCCGTGAGAAGTGCTGATACATCACAACCTTTAAACACACTGGCTAACTTACCACCTCGAATTCTTCTGCTATTGTTGGTGATCACTATGTGAGTAAACCCGTTATAACCCAACTACAAACTAAAGTAAAATCTCCCAAAATTGTACTTAATCTTGCACTATATGTTTATTGAAAACGGTGCAAAGAAAAATCTCTAAAACCTTATACTCCATCAAAAGTCTAAGAAGTACAAACACCTCCTTGAAATATTAACCACAGTCGACATCTTGCCGTGTGACACCTTGAGTACTACAGACGTAACCTCCTTTAAGTATAGTTGTCTCATTGCACTCAGTAACAAATAGAATGGAGTTTGAGAAGTACAAAGCCTTTAATGACCGGACGATTGATTATGAGATTCTTCAAACAAAGTTAAATGAAACTCTAGGACTATTAACTTTAAAAGACATTGAAATTAAAGAAGGTTTGAAAACTAAAGCCTAAGAATATTCAGTTTTTCTCCAATCAGAAACCACAAAATTAGTCAAAAAGAGTCCTTTTACAAGTCACAAACTAGAAGGTTATCTCAAAGAGAACACAAAGGTCATTTCGGATTTAAAGGTTAAGGAAGAAAAAGATATTGACAAGATGATTGAAATGGACAAACAGTTAAAGTTTTTGAACGAAATTGTTTATACTCGTAATCAGTCAATTCAGACCATTCATATGTTAGCACCCAAATGTGCGACATATAATGGTAGACTAACCTTTGCCAATCCAAGGTACCTCAAGAAAGCTCAATCTGAAAAGCCCCGTTTGTATGAGATCCCATATGATACTTCTGATCCTGCAAACAGATTTGCCCCTGATAGGGAAGAGACCATGACTCTTGATAACGAGAGTAGATCAAAATTGAATAAAGATTATGTTAAACCATATGATTACACAAAACAAAATAGTCTTTATGAAATTTTCAAAGCACCCTCACTGGAGTATCTTTATCAGTTGGAACGCGGAAAGGAAGTAAGGAATACAATGTGGAGAAAACCGTTTGTTAGAACAAAACCAAACATTGCTAAAAACGTGGCCTTTCTACCCGTTTCAGAATCCATTAGTAAAAGTAGACAAGTTTTTAACGACATGACATTTAACATCAATCAATTTATAGAAATTGTTGATCAAACTTGGCGTAAACATACTAGTAGTTGTTTCCGCGTGCCAACTGCTCATGATATGGAACTTTTGATAAAAACCTTATTAATGCCTCTTTCCATAAAATCACAAAATGATAGCTTTCGTTTTGAACACGAACTTAAAACGGAAATGCATGAAGATTTTGAGTACGTTAAATCCCTTGAAAACGAGGTTGACGAACTTGAATCTGAAAAGGCTGATTTCTCAAATATGTATGATCTACTTATCGAAGAGTGTGTGTCTAAAGATGTTACATGTTCATATTTGCATTCTCTGTCTGATTTAAATGCTTATGCTGAATTACAATGCTTGTATCTTCATAAAGTCAAAGAATGTGAATGTCTTGCACAAAAGCTTTCGAAACAAACTAAATCTGTTAATAACGAAGTTCATAATAAGCTTTTAAAGAGTTTTGCTAAACTTGAAAAACACTCGATTTCTCTTGAACTTTCTTTACAACATTGTAAAGAACAGATGAAAAACAACCCAGTTTGCAAAGAAAATGCTTCAAATGTATTTCGAAAAGAACGTGAACAATATCATGAAATACAAGATTTGAAAGCTCAAATGCAAGACAAGAACATGGTGATAAATGAGTTAAAGAAACTCATTCTGGTAACAAAAGGAAAGTCTGTGGAAACTCAGTTTGATAAACCATCTGTTGTTCGACAACCAAATGCTCAACGGATTCCAAAACCATCAGTTTTAGGAAAACCGACTCCTTTTTCAAATTCTCCTGAAATGAGAAGTTTTCAAACGAAACAGTCGGTTAATAAAACTAATGTGTCGGATGGTTTGTTTAAACAAGTCACTCAACAGAATTTGCCTCAGAATAGAAAACAAGCAGAAATACACTCGAATGTGCTTAAACCAGGAATGTATAGAATTGCCACTACCACAACACAAAACAGAGAACCGCAGTTGCCTCATGCTTCTAGGAATACTAATCCTCACGTGTCTAAATCTTCAGGAGTAAATCACACTACTAGTGTTAGCAGACCACAGCTTAAGTGCTATCAAGTTAAAGATAAGGTCGTGCCAAACAATAGTCAAGTGAAGTTTAAAAAGAAGGAAGTAGAAGACCATCATAGGATTTCTAGTATTTCTAAGAAAACAAAGTCTGTAACTGCGTGTAATGACAGTTCAAATACTGATAGTTCAATACTCCTAGAACTTCAAATGTAAATGATGTTTGTGCTGAATGTGGAAAATGTGTGATTAATTCTAATCATGATGCTTGTGTTTAAACATAATTGAAAGACGTGAACGCTAGCGATAAGCACACTAAGGGAAGTGCCTTTAGTTACTAGTAAACCCAAGAGAAAGCGAACAAATCTGTTTCAACACCCCATAAGAAAACAGTTGCATCAGGATACCACTATTCAGAAATCAAGAGTTACTATAGAAGTTGTATGAGGAATACAATATCAGGAATGGAGATGGTGGATTGTAAGAATGTCCATCAGACTATACATGGACTCAAAAGGCCACTCAGACCAAAAAGATATGGATGCTAAGATTAGGAAAGATGATGAATCACACAAAGTTATTAGTCCAACTATAGACATTGCTCTCTAGAATAACTAATGTCTTGAAGAATATCAAATTTACTTAGGATCCAATGGTCCACATCTTCCATGTCCTTAATTCTCTTGCATATTGTAACACCAAACGTTCACCTATATCATTTTGACTTGGTGCACAAAGCACCAAAGAAGGCTGCAATCTCAGATTTTGTGGATTTGTGGAGAATTTTCAGGGTGGTACTGATCCGTTTTAGGAAATGATCAGTTTGCTCAATTCTTGGTTATCGGAGATCTGATTCAAGGGAATGTAACGATCAATAGGGTTTATTACGTCGAAAGACTCATTCACAAATTCTTTTCCGGTTGGTCAATTCTGTGTGCTGATTTGGAGGTTGCTTTCTGGGAAATCTACATGTTTTGTGAGAGATCTTCAGGGAAACGATGTACTAACTGGTTGTGTGGAATCTTATCTCTACACAATATTCTTCATGAAACACTTCATCAAACTCCAATTGTTTTCTGGCTAATGCTTCACAAATCGCATGGTTATGGCATCGATGGCTTTCTATCTTAACTGCGATTACATCACCTCTACTATCAAGAAAGGAATGTTGTGACAGGCTTACCTAAGTTGACATATGTCAAGGATCAAACTTTGTTCGTCTTTGTGAATGAGTAAAGCCAAAAAAAAAAAGCGCATTTAGAACAAAAAGTTGTTCCAAGTTCCACGGAAGGTGAATTTGCTTCACAGGAATCTGTGTGGTCACATGAGCGTTGCAAAGCATAAATGGAAAGAAGTATATACTGGTTGGATGGTTGATGACTATTACAAGATACACTTGGACTCTTTTTCTCAGATCCAAGGACGAAAAACACAACAGAAGTTCTCTCAAAGACTTTTCACGATGAGTCAAAGCAGTTCTTCAAGCACAAGTTAATTACTGTCCGACTGACAGAGGACACGGAAATTCTTGAAAAAGACACTCCCTGCTTATTTCAAAGAAGAAGGCTATTGAAATCAATACTTCCATCTCTCGAAAACACCTGAAACAGACACGGCGTTGTCGAAAGAAGATAAAACGTACTCTTGTTGAGGCGCTGAACAATGCTTTCAGCTTTATTAGCTTCATTTATCATTTTGGGCTTGAAGAGTTGCAACGATGCCTATACTTAAGAAACGATCAAATCATCATATCCACTCTGGAAAGATGACAATATAACATACATAAATGACAGGAAACCTTCAATAATACTTCTTACCATCTTTGGGTTGCACTCTGCTACATAAACTGAGATGGGGAAAATCTGGATAGATGAAAGAGGAAAGGGGATCCATGTGTCTTGGTGGGTATTCTACTCAGTTGTAGGGATTTCCGTAGTTTACAAAAGAGAACACGTTTGGTACATTCATATCATGGTTGATGAAATCAAAAGAAACATAGATGTCATGATCACAATGGTTCAGACCTGCACCACAACGAAAGAGATGGTTGTTTGAAAAGGTCTCTTCAGGCCTCGTTCCTCAAGGACAAAAGGCGTCAGTTTTGGTCACTCTGACCCCGTGCCCCAAAGAACATTGTTGTTCCTATAGCAGACGAACGACATTATTAGTCACATCAAAGGGGTTAGAATTTCTCTTCAGTCTTTACTTGAAGATATTACAATCCAACAACACGATCGAGCTGAGGACAACAAAATGATCAAGCACCGAATGCATCATTGCAAGAAGCTTGACCTTTGTCAATCCTGTTTGTACATGGGTACAAGAATTTGGTGAGTCTTCCTCATGCAACATGATAATACCGAATGTGATTACATTTCAACCACTAAGTCATGATTTTCGAGGACCAGAGATCATCCATTTGAACAAGTTCGTGGAAAATCCAACCATGCAGTTTCAAACAAGGACGACAGCTTGCACATGATCATGAAATGTGTATGTTCGCGTCACGGTGAGCTTATTGAAAACCAAAGAACATTAAGGAGGCAATGGCTGATTCTGGCATGGATCGAAGACATGCAGGATGAACTTATCAGTGCGTCAGAATAAAAGTCTGGGGAATAAGTCGACAATCCATTTGGCAAGTATGGATTATTAAGCTAAAGTGGTTATGGAAGAACAAGAAGGATGAATGATCAGACTGTAATTGCAACAAAAGCTGATTGTTGCTAAACGGTTATGTTCTGGAAGAGGGTACATTGATTTTGAAGAAAGACATCCTTGCTCCAGTTGCACGCTTGGAAGCTGTTTGGATTTTCGTTGCCCACGCGCACCAAAGTCTTTTTCCAATATATCAGATGGACGTGAAAAACGGCCATTTCTTAATGGTCCACTGAGGAGAGGTTTCGTTGCTCAGCGGGAAGGGTAAGTTGATCCAGACATCCAGAAAAAAGGTTCTACCTTCTAAGAAAGCTTTGTATGGATTAAAAGCAGCTCCAAGAAGCCTGTGTACGATTGAACTTTCAAACTTTGATGTCCAATGGCTGTTCTAAAAAGGTACAATTTAACAACTTTATTCACGATAAAATACAGGGGCAGGATATTTCTACTGGTGCAGATTTACGTTGTGAATAATGTTTGGATCGACAATCTAATATTCAAAACGATTTGAAAAATTAATGCCATAGTAGATTTTGAAATGTCCTTATCCGGGAGATGAAAATTCTTTTTAGGACTACATGATCCACCAGTCCCCAAAAGGTATTTTTTATCAATCAGGCCAAGTTACGCTTTTGAAATTTCTGAAAAAGGCATAATATGGACAACTGTCACTCCATGGTTACTCATGGCTTACAAAACCCAAACTAGATGTAGATTTGGAGTGGAGGAACCGTTAGACCAATCTGATTACTCGTAGTAAGATCGGCGTCACTCATGTTACTTGACATCTAGTAGACCAGACTTGTGCAAGCAGTATGCTAATGTACCGTTATCAAGCCACGACCAAACAAACAAAAGAACCTAAAGGAGGTAAAAAGGAATATTTAATATACCTTAGGGTACCATTAAATGGGACTCTGATATCCAAAGGGATTTCTGGCTTTTGAACTAAACAGCATTTTCAGACGTGATCATGCCAGATGCCTTGTACCGGGGAAAAGCACTTCTGGAGGGATCACAGTTCCTCTGGTGATTTAAACTTGTAAGCTGGATGTCAAAAGAAATAACAAAAAACTGCACTGCAATGTCTTCAGCAGAGGCAGAGTATGTGGCGTTATATGCAATTGTGTTAAGTAATGTGGATGAGGACACAACTTCAGATTATGGCTTCAACTCACACAAAAATACCGTTGTATTGCGACTCTCAGTTAGCCACTCAGAACAGATATGTATGTCAGGGGCTTCGCTATAAGACTACATCTATTGCTCCTGCGGACATGGAGCTAATACACCGACTAGGTCGTGACACATTGTACATCCTCTGTAGACAAATGTTAAAGCGACTAATGATATCACGCGTCTGTGCTCCGAGCCTATATAGAGCAATAATCAATTATCATATCCCCTCTGCTCATGATCAATACCTTTTGTCAAGAAACCTCGAATCACCCAATCCTAGCCCTGGACCTCGCTTTACACGCGATAAGCCTTCCTAGCCCCGGATCGGTTTAAAGTATCTTGTCAGTAAGGATGGTATAAGATGTTTGACTCCAGCTGAACTGGAGGTTCTGACAAATGAGAATGCTTGACATCATCATCAAACATCACCAATGTACATATTTTTGAGAAAAGCAAAATACAAAAATATAAAAAATTCAAAAAGAAAATACAAAATCAGAAAAATAGAAAATTTCCAAAAAGAATCTTCTCGACATGTCTCTTGGATTCGATAACATTTCACGTGCTTTACAATGTCGATTACTTGACACGGGTGTGTATATGAAGTTTCGAGCGAGAGTTGCAAATAGTTTCAAATACATGTCATTTCAATTTTTCAAATGGCTAATGTGCAAAATTATCAGTACATAACCGGACTTCAATAAAGGGAAGGTTTATAAATTATCCTCACAACGAGGAAAATTACGTTTATCGGTCTGAGCTATTCTTACAAGCATTCAATATCTTTAGCTCAAGAAAAGGAAAGTGTACGTTTCAGTGCGGGGGGGCTTACCCTTATGTTAGAAGAGAAGTCCTCTAACATCTGGTTTTTTCAAAAAATTGAACACATTTTTCTTTTTTTTTTTTTTTTTTTTTTTTTATGAATTTCTCGATGACAATTCATAATCTTTCAAATTGTGTGTTCAACCACTCCATCTCACAATGTTTTCAAAGACACAATTTTTCAATTGGTACTATTTTTATAGGGGAGTTTTTCGAAAAACAAAGTTTTAATGTTCTTGGATACATTTCTTCATACGACCATTCTTATGATTCAAACATTATCTAAATGTTCCAAACCATTCATGCAGACCTTAATTTTCTCCCACGGAATTTTCAAGACATTTTTTAATTCACAAGGTATTTTAAAACTAAGTGTTTATTATTTTAAAATAAAGGGATGAAAATGTAATTAAAAATATGATCTATTCGATCAATGAACAGTAAGGAAAGGTTTTATGGGTTCGATCTTATACCCAACAAATCTTAATTCAGGTCAATTCTGAAGTCATAAGGTGGTATAGGTAAGATCAATCCTATGATCAACCAGACCGGAGGATCTACCAAGGATAATCAAAGATAGAAGATTAGCAGCCTTAGGTATGATTGGAGATGAATGTAAATGTGAATAATGCGACTAGATTAAGCTACACTAGTAACATCACAACAAGGTGTTAGTAATGCGTCCTGGTAAGCATTGAAGGCGTTGAAGAATTAAAAAAGAAATGTATGGATAAAGGGTCTAAAGAAAGAAGAATCCACATAATTTTAAGGAAGAAACGGGATCAATACCATTGCTGTCAGAATCATCTAAGTGATTGCTGGCATTTTGAAAACGACATCATGGACCCAGTGATGCAATGCACAACCCTTCCCAGCCATTCGAGTTTCTCTCGACAGAAAATTATCTCACTTGTCACGGAGATACACACGTTATCTATTGACATCTCATTCCGACATCGTTGGTATTGAATAGGTGGCAATTGGCTCCAGTCCTAACGTGTACTAAAAACCAAAATGCACTAAATCGAGTCTAGTGCAAGAGTTCAATAAACAATCTCGTTAGGAAACACTCCATTCAAACACATGTTGAACAATCATCAGGTTCACAAGATGTCTTCAAGAGTCATACGCAATATCAATTGTGATTTTGCAGAACATTCTGATGTGATACTCTTTAGTATTCACAATGACGAATGGAAATCCTTCCAGTGTCATCATCAAACAGCACTGCGGTAGGTGACTTGCGAGATTCTATATGAATCAAACTTGTGACAACTGGATATCGATTTGGTCCAGTAAATGAATTGATGGTTGATGAATTTTGATAAAAACATGACACTCTCGATGTGTTACAAAAACACTTTAAAGAGTGACACGTCGATGATTTTCAAATCAATTTTCTCGTTTAATCACTAACGTATAAACATGCAAGGTCAATCCGTGGGTGGTAACGGCAACCTCAATCCCATTCAAAATCTCAAATTTCGAGAAATATTATTAGAAAGCTCAGATTTTAAAATACAAGACTTCCGCAAACTCTGATTTGAAGCTTTCAAGATAATGCAAAAGTATGAGCATGTTGGTCAAGACACAATGATCGCAAGATGGCAAAAGATGATAAAGACCATGACAAAGGTCAAAAGTCACGATCACAAAGCATGAAGGAACATGATTACAACGAAGACAAAAAGACCCAAGAAACACTCGAGCTTAAACGGACCCAAAAGCAATCTCACTGATTCTCATGATGGATGTAGAGTGTCATAAATGAAACTCACTTCGGGGGAGATTGTTAAGCCTTCAATTTTTATTGAGTCAATAAAGGAGTTGTTCCCCGTGTTCAAGACCTCACTTCGGGGGAGATTGTTAGCCTCAATTTATTGAGTCGAACAAGGAAGCTCGGTCACTCTACGATGGAGCTTCGGTCTTTAATTAGTTAATGTTGTAATAGGATAATATCGGGAATCGGGCTCGATAGTTAATCTAATATTGTATATGTTTCGGGTTTAATTCTCTAAAATAACCCGATGGCCCGACGTCTAGTTAAATATCCCGCGCGTCACATTAAATGTGTAGGGGTATATATATATTTAGATATTTTCTAAAATATCTAAATATATATAGATATTTTCTTTTTTAGAAAATATCTTTTCATAATATCTTATTTCTTTTCCATCTTTTTTCTCTCAACTCTCTCTCATCTCTCTCTCATTTTCGTCTCTCTCTCTCTCACTAGTTTCTTTGATTCGTGGTTCGGGTTATGAAGTGAAGTGTTAAATCGGGGTCCTACAAATGCTAACTTTGAGTTAAATCATGGTTTGATCAATCTTGTTCAAAACAAACAGTTTTTTGGACATGATAAAGAGGATCCACATGCTCACATCCGTTATTTCAATAAGATTACTTCAACAATGAGATTCCCGGACGTCCCGAGCACGTCGATTAAGATTATGTTTTTTCCATTTTCTCTTGAAGGTTTAGCCCGGATTTGGCTAGAAAAAGAACCTCCTCGATCGATTTTGACATGGGATGATCTTGTTTCCAAATTCATTAATCAATTCTTTCCTCTTTCAAAAAAGGGAAAATCTTCGTAACGAAATCACGAGATTTCAACAAAGATTTGACGAATCGTTTTATGAGGCTTGGGATCGATTTAATGACCTTCTTCGAGCATGCCCACACCACGGATTTTCAGAATTACATCAATTGGATCGTTTTAACAATGCTTTTGAATCTGCTCTATGATCAAGATTTATTTTAAACTCTGCTGCGGGTGGAAATTTTTGGATAGATGCCTCGTGAAATGCTTGAGATTTACTCGAAGTAAAAGTCAAGGTTTCGTTAATTCACGAACAAGGTAGATAGTGCCCAAAGTGAGTTCGAATTCATCTCCTCCAGGAATTTCACCAGATATTGTGCTCTTACAACGATGTTTCTGAATTAAGAATTTGATGAAGACTAATTGCTTATAGACAAAACAAATAAGTTCAAGCTCTCGCACCTAAAAAGTGGTCGGGACCAGAGTTGTGTATTCTTATGGAGGTGCACATCTTATAAAAAATTGGATCCAACACCGATGGCATATGTTATCAAGACAACATTCAAGAGTACGTTTCACAAGCTGCTGCAGCCAATTTTAATCAAGGAAATGCCAATTCTAGACCTCCGATGGTTGCAAACCAAATCCGACCTCCTGGTTTTCCTCTGATTCAAAACAATCAAAACTGTTTCAATCCAAATCAAGGAAATAATTTCAACCAAAATCGAGGAACCAATTTCAATCAAAACCGTAACTTCAACCAAGGATAAGTTTACCAACCTTCGACGAATCAAACCCCCAGTTTATCAAGCTCCTACTCAACAAATGCAAGGCGTTTCAAAGACCGATTTTTAGAATTATGTCAAGGCTAATGATGTTGTGTTACGGAATATGCAAAATCAAGGCCAGGGTTTACAAAACCAGATGACGAATTTAACAGAAATGCTTTCTAAATTCATAACTTCCAATACCGCTTCGTCTTCAAATTCAGGTACTCTTCCAAGTCAAACCGTAACTAACCCTCGTGAGCATGTCAATGCTATCACCACACGAAGTGGTAAAACTTGTGAAGGACCTTCGACTCCTCTTATTCCTACACCCGTTGTTTCTACTCCTCTAAAGGAACACGAACAAAACCCGAAGACGGTAATGGACAAAGTGCAAAAATCCAGTTCAGAAAATACCGTACAAGTCCCACCTCTGGAGGATCATGATTTCATTTTTATTGAAATTCCAAAACCAAAAGCTAAGAAAACTGTTCAAGAGCCAAATTCTCTAGAGCCTAATTCATATCAACCTAAACTTCCATACCCCGAGAGGATGAAAGTGAGAGAGAAAGATACACCCAGTGCTCAGCAGAGCAGGTTTATGAAGTTGTTTAAACAACTATGTTTAGAAATTAGTTTAAAAGATGCTCTCATTGAAATGCCGAATTTCAACAAATGGTTAAGCACTTTATTGAGAAACAAAGAGAAACTGGAGGAAATCGCCATCACAATCATAAATGCTGAATGTTCTGCCATCATCTTGAACAAAGTTCCTGAGAAACTTAAAGATCCCGGAAAATTTCTTATTCCGTGTGCTCTACAAGAACTTGATAGGACTAATGCTTTAGCCGATTCCGGAGCTAGCATAAATCTTTTGCCTCATTCTATCTACAAGCAACTTGGGCTTGGAGCTTTGAAGCCCATCCGAATGACACTCGAGCTTGCTAACCGTTTCGTTACACACCCAATGAGTATAGCCGAGGATGTTGTAGTTAGAGTTGATGGTTTCACTTTTCTTGCTGATTTTGTTGTGGTTAATTTTAAACCAGACCCGAGAGTGCCTATTATTTTAGGGAGACCATTCCTTCGCACTGTAAAAGCTCTCATTGATTTATACGAGGAAAAATTAACTTTAAGAGTAGGAAGCGATGAACTTGTCTTTTATGCTGAAAAATCCTGGCATCCTTTTGCCATCTACTCTTGAGCTTTTGAACATGAGATAACCGTCAACCGTTATTCTCACACGTTGCTACTTCGTTGCACAAAAGTCAAAGTTTCATTCCCATAGGGAATTTGAACAAGTTTCTCATCGCACACGATCACGGCGTGACATCTTCTTAACCAGTCATATCGATAATGACGTCTGAAACTACTAGTTCTACGGGCATTGAGATCTATGTTGACTGATGGTTAATGAAATTTAAAGTGCAACTCGGTATATAGCGTCTATCCTAACTACTTTCCCATCGCTAATTCGACATCATAACAATTTTCTAATGGAGTTGGGGCGATGTCAATCAAGGAACTAAATGCAGTGGATATAAAGCTTCTATCGGCACCAGTGTCGAATAAGATAGATGCATAGTGGTTATTTAAGAGGAACGTACCCGTGACGACATTAGCATCGGGGTTTCCTGGTGCATTTCCCCTCTTTTTTGCATTCCAAACTGCATAAACCCAGCCATGTGCATTCCCATTTCCTCCATCTTTATTCTTCAGCTTAGGACAATCTCTCTTGAAATGCCCTGATGCTCCACACTCAAAACAACCATTTCCTTTGGGAGCTGCCCCATTGCCCTTCTGAGTATTAACAACATTTGTATTACCAGTACTCCTACAATCGCGAGCAAAATGCCCTACTTTGTTGCACTTGTGGCATTTCTGGGTGCACAGGCCATTGTGGTGAAGGTGGCACTTTGTGCATTTGGGCAATGATCCCCCCTAAGGCTTCCTTTCACCTGTCCCCACCTTGGCGACATTCTGCCTCTTAAAGGGTTGTTGCTGGTGACCATGGTTGTTTCTCGATGAATCATCAGCCTTTCTTTTGTTGTCAGACTGCCTTTCCGCGTAGGTGCGGAGTTTCTGATCCATCAACTCATTCCCCAACTCAATAGTCTCATCCAACGTCTTAGGTCTGGCAGACTTGACGTTCCCATAAATGTTGTCAGGAAGTCCATTGATGTACTTGTCAACCTTCTCGGTTTCGTTGGCAACAAACTGGTACATATTCAGGGTTAGTTTCTTGGAAACGTTCAGTGTATGCTGTAACATCGTTCCTTGACCTTGAGGTTCCTCGCTCAATTTATAAATTTCTGATTTACCCTGTTCCACCCCCCCCCCCCCCTGACAATACTTGTCCGTCCTCTTTTTCTTGCGCAGCTTCCCAAGTCATTGCATATGCCTCAGGACCTACGGTTCTTATGCTGACCATTCCACCAAGTCAAAGCGTACTAACAAAGAGTGCAGGTGGCAAACTTACTTGATTCTACTAGCAAACCATGATATTGAAAACAGACTCCATCTTCTCAATCCACTGAGTCAAACTGACCACGCCTTGAGTTCCCTTAAAGTTCAAGGGTTGACACATCATGAAGTCAGCGTAATAGCAAGGGCGCACAGTTTGCACATGCCTTCGGTTATCCTCGTACGAAAAACTAGGCTCCCCGCCCTACATCTCATTGGGTGGAGTTTCGCAAAAAGCTTGGTCAATCTATGCTTGGATGGATCTGGCGTCATGTTGTTTGGTTGGTGTTATTACAGGGGTATTTGGTCCTCTTTGGTCGTAGTGCCATGATTTGTCTAAGATCACAAAGACAAAACATAAGGTTATATGACAAAATATATAATTTATAGATTGGAGATATACATACGAGAGGTTATCGTACAATATAACCACATCTATTTCATTCATATCTTTTGAAAATTTTACAGAACATAGGTTGTGGAGTACACATAATAATTTTTTTGCTATTAAAAAAGATCTAAGGCTATGTTAGTGGGGAAAACCCCTAATACTTAACATGCCTGCACAATGACCTAACAAGGTAAAATAACATGAATCACTAGACGTGGCTGTCAGCATCTCCAGAAGCATCCTGGTGATCTGGAATCCTAGCCTCTGGTCCTGGCTGTCTAGTAATACAATACAAAAGATCTAAGGCTATGCTAGCGGGGTGAACCCCTAATACTTAACATGCCTGTACAATGACCTAGCAAAATACAATAACATAAATCACTAGATGTGACTGTCGGCGTCCCCAGAAGCCTCCTGGTGATCTGGAATCCTAGCCTCTGGTCCCGACTGTCCAGCTGTCCTCCGCTGCTCTCGCAGTGCTAACAACTCAGCCTGCATGTCGCTCATCTCTCGCCTCATATCTCTGATGACTCGGAGAGCCTCTACCATCTGGTCCTGGCGCCTACGATCAGTCTCTCGAAGTGCTGCTAGCTCAGTATGCTGCATCTGAAAGCGAGTCTCATGTACCTGGTGCTGTGTCTGAATGAGAGTACTCTGCAGCTGTAGCTGTGTCTGGTGTGCCTGTAGATAGGTCTCATTATCCTGAGCATCCTCTAGTAGGGCATACAAGTCCTGTGTATCCCGCTCATGGAGCTCAGCAAGCTCTGTAACCCTAGTGTTGACCTCTCCCACGGTCATAGGTGCTATCTCTGGAACTGCCTCTGCCGGATCTACCCAAGTATCCCTAATCCCGTACCCAACATCTCTAATCCCCTGTCGCCTCTCTTCAGCATCTACTGTGCTGATAAACCCATAATCTATCCCTTGACCTCTGGCAGGTCTAGCAGTGGAACTCTCTCCGATCTCATATCTGGAGCATATAGTGGACAAATGCAACCTCTTGCGGGGAGGCTGCTCAGTCTCGGGGATATCATCCCTACGATCAATAGGTGGTGGTATGTGTAGAGATGGGGGTAGTGGTGGTAGTGGAGGTGGTGGTAATGCGGCAGTGACTGCATCAATGAGAGCCTGGGTGGAAGCTATCCTGAGTGTCTGAATTTGGGTTAGACACCCAGATGATGGTGGTAAAGGTGGTGAATGTGCAGGTGGAGCCGTGCACCTAGCAAGGCGCTCCCCTGCAGAGGGTGGTGATAGTGAGATAGGTGGTGATGGTGATGGGGTAGTCATGGTCAGAAGTCTCTCAACTTCTGCCTCTGGTGGAAGGGATATGGAAGCTTGGGGTCGGACAGTAATCCTAGCCCCAATAGTAATGTCAGTGGAGGGTGGTGGTATAACAGGCTCTGTTCCCTCAGGTGGGAGAACAGGCTCATCAGCAGGTATGACGGTAGTAGAGTCGGCCGGAGCTAAGTGCTCCTCCTCCTTGGCGTCATCCTTAGATGAGTCGCCGTCATCATCATCTCCATCATCTCCTCTA
>BQNB010075724.1:0-31375 GCA_026074375.1 Tanacetum coccineum | reverse complement strand
GTTCCAATTATGGTCATATCCATAGGATTTGGGACTAATTCCCAAACATCATTTGATACGAATTGGTTTAATTCTTCTTGCATATCAATTACCCAACTTTTATCTTTTAGTGCTTCATTTATATTTTTAGGTTTTATGGTTGAAAAAAACATTAGGTTCTATGGTTGAAAGAAAACAAAAGAAATTACTTTTGTCTTGGGCTTGTGATCTAAGAGTTCTTTGATTTAAATTACCTATAACATTTTCTAAAGGATGACTTTTAGATTCTTTTATTTTTATAATTTCATTATTTTCTAAAAATTTATCTTCGAGATTATTTCCTAAAGGTCTTGTTTTACTAACCTCAATAGCTTCTTCTTCGACTAAATCATCATCCTCCAAAGGTGATGTTTTAGACGGGGGAGGAGTTTCATCGAATGTCACATTTAAGGATTCTTCGACTTTCATTGTATGTTTGTTAAGAATTATATAGGCTTTGCTATTTTGAGAGTATCCTAAGAAAACACCTTCATACGACTTTGGGTCGAACTTGGTGAGGTAATCCTTTGTATTAAGAATGAAGCATTTACTTCCAAATACTTTGAAATAGTTTAGGTTTGGTTTTCTTCCTCTTAATAACTCGTATGGGGTTTTTCCTAAAATATGTCTAATGGAGATTCTATTTATTATGTAGGTTGATGTATCGACCGCATTACACCAAAATTTTTTGTGGAATAGATTGTTCATTTAAACATAGGGATGTTTCTACTCATATCTTATAGGTTCGGTTTTCTTTCTTTTCCTTCAACTACCCCATTTGATTGTGGAGTACGAGGAGCGGAGAAATTGTGAGAAATTCTGTTTAACTCACAATAGTTTCTGAATTGTACTTCATTATCAAATTCTCGACCATGATCCAATCTAATTGACACTATGGAACATCCTAATTTATTTTGAATCATTTTACTAAAAATTTCAAACTCACCGAATGCTTCGGTTTTATTTCCTAAAAATCTAGTCTATGTATATTGAGAATAGTCATCTACAACTACTAAGGTATAATGATTTCCTCCATAAATTCGTATGGCGGATGGGCCAAATAAATCCATGTGTTACATAAATTCCTAACATCTAGTTGTTGATATTATATTTTTGGCTTTGTGACTAGCATGAACTTGCTTTCTAATTTTGCAAGCGTCACAAAAATGTCGGTTAAATTTAAGCTTAGGTAGATTTCTAACTAATTCCTTGGAAGCCAATGATTGAATTAATTGCATATTTGCGTTACCTAATCTCCTATCCATGAATAGTGGGATTTCGTCTAAAGTTGCAAGACATATTTTATCTTCCGGTTTATTTCCTAATTTCATCACATATAGTCCTCCTTTTCTAATTCCTCTACCTATGACCTTTTCGTCTTTGATTATTTCGCTATCATGTTCAGTAAATACTACTTTGCATTTATTATCACATATTTGACCAACACTAAGCAAATTAAATTTTAAATTATCTACGTGCTCAACATTTTTAATAATTAGGGAGTCATGAGAAATCGTACCTTTGCCTATGATGTTGCCTCGTAAATTGCTTCCGAAAATTACGTTCCCTTTGTCGTACGCTTTGTATGTTGAAAACAACTTTCGGTTACCCTTCATATGCTTCAAGCATCCACTATCTTTAATCCATTCGTCGGGCTCTAAGTTTATTCCTAAGCATATTTCATTTGATGCTTGAGCTACAAGACAAGTTTCGTCTTTAGTCTTTTCTTCCTCATCTTCGCCACTATCACTCCATGCTCCTCCAATGAAAGCTTTTTGATTATTTCCTCTTGACGACTTTGGACATTCTCCGATGAAATGATTTGGATCTCCACATCTAAAGCATTTTCTTTCCCTTTTACCATCTTTGTCACTTCTACTTCTTTGAAATGACTTTCTTTCGTCTCGTGGTTGTCTTGCAAATCTTCCTCGTCTTTTGAAAAATTTCTTGAATTCTTTTATGGCCATGGCATATTCTTCGTCATAACTATCAGAATTCAAGCTATCTTCATCACTTGATTCCTTTTTGGCCTTCAAATCAAGAGATCTATTTTGCCTTTGAAAATTTCAGAATCATTCTTAATTATTACTTCATAAACTTTCAAGTTTCCAATAAGTTCATCAAGTGATAGAGATGTTAAATTCTTTGATTCTTCAATAGCCGTAACTTTTGCGCGCCATTTAGGATGAAGTGCCCTAAGAAATTTCCTAACATAATTCTTGCTAGAAAAACCTTCATCAAGTGCTTTTAAAAAGAAATGTATGGATAAAGGGTAAAAAGAAAGAAGCCCTCCAAACAACTTAGGCAGAAACTGGGTCAATACATAATCTATCAAAATCGCAATGATGATTGTTGATATTGAAGAAATTCGTCATGAACCCAGTGATGCAATGCACAACCCTTCCTAGCCATTCGGGTTTCTCTCAAAAGAAACTCGTCTCATTTGTCATGGAGATACACACGTTATCTATTAACATCTCACTCCAAGATTGTTAATATTGAATAGGTGACAGTCTGCTCCAGCCTCCGATTACTAAAACCAAAGTGCACAAATCGAGTCTAGAGCCAAGAAGAGATCAAATTATAAATCTCATTAGGACACAATGTCAAAATACTCTTGCTGAACACCATAAAGTTCACAAGTTGTAACAAAGAGTCCTACGCATTATCCTTGAGATCTTGCCAGAACATCCGAGTGATACTTAAGTATTCACAGTGAAGATGGAAATCCTGCTTGAGCCAACATCAAACAAGCTCTTGGTAGGTGACTTGCAAGATTCTATATGAATCGAGCTTGTGATAACTGGATATCAATTTTGGTCCAGTAAATGAATTGACGACTAAATCAGAAAGATAGTAACATTAGATGTATAAAAAATACGTGATAATGTAATAAATAACTTAATTGAGTAAAGCTTTTATGGAAAACTATAAGGGGGTTGAATAGTTTATCGCTTTTTAAATTAATGTTATGCTTGTTTATAAAAATTTAGATTCGACTTTGTGTGATCTCAATATGTGCACAATATGAACAATACAAGTATGTAAGTAAATGACAAGTAAATATGAAAGACAAGAGATAAGAGTTGGAAGGATCAAACCACAACACAAGGATTTATAGTGGTTCGGTAACGAAGCACCTCTTCGCCCTACTTCACTCCCCGAGCACCAAACTCGAGAGTTATCTTCACTATGTCAACAACTCCCTTTAGGCGGAGAAGACCGTACACGACTTAGCTTACACCAATTTCCGACACTAAGCGAAATGTCGAGTTCTAATCCTAGCTAGAACCAATCTATCACAACACAACACACCACTTCACAACAAATCACAACTTGGGTTCACTACACAACTTCTCTCTACTTCACAACTTCTCTTCACTTCACAACTTCACTTTGCTTCACAACTTCACTTCACCAAGACACTACTACGATCACACCAATCTATCACTACTTACTAAGATCACCCCGATCTAACTATACTTACAATGATCACAACAATCTACTTATTGTACACAACTACGATACACACCTTCACAATATACACAAATGATTTACAAGATATAACACAACTACACAACTATACCAACTATACTATAACACTTCTTGATTTGATGATAAGAAGTATTCTTCTCTTGCACTTGAGAAATTGAGCTTGGATCACTTGGAAACAAAGCTTTATGATTAAATGATCAAAGGAAAGAAAGGAGTGTATAAACTGATTTAGAACAGAAAGAAAGTGTGTGCAAAAGGTGAGAAAATCAGTGGGGAATAGTCCAGTATTTATAGGCAAGCTGAGACAAAAAACACGTGGCCGGTCCCCTTAATTAGGGTGCCGGTCCCCTTAAAATTAAGGATGCCACCCGTTATAATTAAGGGGGCAGCCCATGCCTGACGCTCCCTTTTTTGTCTTTTTTGGGGCAGGAGTTTTCTGGAACATTTCTAGCCATTTTGGATAGAAAATTTAAATTCAAAATATTTATTTGAATAAAACATTTCTTTTAAATCTAAAAATGTTTTGTAAAAGATATAAAAATGTTTGTGTCATTTTTATAAAAAGTGTGAGGTTAAATAAAAAATCCTTTGATCATAAACTACATTAAGCATTTGTTTATTCATACCTTTAAGTGATTAAATTTTCGAAATGAAAATTTACTACTAATTACTTGTTTACAATTAATTTTTCAATAATTGTTTTTATATTTTGTGATTATCAAAACGTAGAGAGATCAAAAAATATTAACAATGTTTTTAGGCATTATTTCTATCAATAATCTACTTCCACAACTTTGGTGTTATGTGATGGTCTTGGTGGATATGACTGGAGTGATCAGGCAGAGGAAGGGCCTAATTATGCACTCATGGCTTTCTCATCTTTAAGTCCTGACTCAGAGGTATCCAATGATTCTATTTGTTCAAAATCTTGTTTGGAAACTGTTGAACTTCTTAAATCTCAAAATCGAAAGATAATTCTTTGGAAATAGAGACTCTTTGTGCAACGAAGACCTTTTCTCACAATTTTGCAACGAATAATTTTTGCATCAACACATAATTTGCAACGATATAAATTGCTAGGGGTTTTGCAACGATAACTTTTGCAACCATAACATTTTGCAACAACCAAAATTTGCAACTCTGTTTTCATCTGTAAGATTTGCAACGCACCATAATTCTCATTTCAGAAGATCGAACTTAGAATTTTGTATCAACGAAAGTTTGCATATCATTACGAAAATCGAATAAAATACATGTAATAACGCTATCTAAATTTCTTGTTTCATCCGGCTTGAGTATAATCCTTGTCAAAAGGAGCCTTTGGATTCTTTGTCTTGTAAACTTTTTTGGCGCTAATTCAAGTTGCACTCAACATACCATTCGAATCAATTTGTTGCTTATTTCATGTATAAAACAATTTACTTATAATTTTGTC
This sequence comes from Tanacetum coccineum, assembly GCA_026074375.1. Classification (NCBI taxonomy): domain Eukaryota; kingdom Viridiplantae; phylum Streptophyta; class Magnoliopsida; order Asterales; family Asteraceae; genus Tanacetum; species Tanacetum coccineum. The sequence goes on along the minus strand of BQNB010075724.1, from coordinate 26,427 downwards.
CTTTGGATCCCATTGATACAACAGCTGCACATAAAACAGTTCTTAATTAGCAATCTGTAAATAAAACCAAGTACATCAAGTGTTTAGATTACGTTTTGTTGCTAAAAGTTATATAAATCGCAGCGGGAATTTTAGTGCAAAACACGCAGACACATGTAGCAACAAAAGATAAACCACACACCCAAAGTGATTTTGTTAGAGGGTGGTTGGATTTTCGAAGAGAAATATTATATGAACATACCTTAAAACTAGAGGCGGCAGTAACGTCACGCAGCGGGCATCGGGCAAAACAGGCACGGGCTAAAACGGGCGCGTGCTAAAAGTGCACTGACTGGATAAATGGGATACTCAGTGAATCTTATTTATTTAATGGTTTATTACGTTTTCGTTCTTTTTTTACGTTTCGTTTTTTTTACGTTACCGTCTGATTTTTTTACGTTTTTGTCCGTTTTCATACGTTTTTTACGTTTTCGTACTGTTTTTTCGATCTCGTGCGTTACAAACCGTGTTCTTTAACGTTTCACGACAATAAGGTCTTAAAAAACGTTATTTTTTTTATTTGTTTTCGATTGTTTTTTTACGTTTGCGCCCGTTTTTTATGTTTTCGTTCGTTTTTATACTTATTCGTAAGTTTTTTTTACGTTTTCGGACGTCTTTTACGTGTCCGTACGGTTTTTACGTTTTCTTTGGTTTTTTACGGTTTCGTATGATTTCGTCGGATTTCCTCCCTTTTCGAACGTAAGAAAAATGGAAGATATATTACGAAAACATAAAAAACTGACAGAAACGTAAAAAATGGATGAAAACGTAAAAATAACACACGAAAACATAAAAACGGACGAAATGATAAAGAACGTAGGAAAACGTAAAAAACAGACGAAATCGTAACAAAACAGACGAAAAAGCATAAAGCAGACGAAAACATAAAAAAGGGGCGCAAACGTATAAAACAGACAAAAACGTAAAAAACTAGACGAAATCCTAAAAACCATAAAAAAACCGACGAAAACGTAAAAAACGGACGAAGGATTTAAAAAACAGGAGCAAACGTAAAAAATAACCGGACAAAATCGTAAAAAACGGGTGAGAACATAAAAATACTGGCTATAATGTAAAAAAACTGGCAAAAACGTAAAAAATGAACGAAAACATAAAAAAAAACGAGACGAAAACGTAAATAAATGGATGAAAACCTATAAAAAAAGGGCGAAGACGTTAAAAACAAACGAAAACGTAAAAAACCATACGAAATCGTAAATAAAGGGACGAAAACGTAAGAAACGGACGAAAACGTAAAAAAACGAACCAAAATGTTAAAACCAGTCGAAAACGTAAAACGGCAGACGAAATCGTAAAAGACCAGACGAAATCGTAAAAAACCGACGAAAACGTAAAACAACAAACGAAGTATTTAAAAAACGGGCGGAAACGTTAAAAACCAGAGTGAAAACGTAAAAAATACAGACGAAAACTAAAATCATACGAAAGAACGAAAAAAACTGCGTAACGTAAAAAACGAACGAAAACGTAAAAAAACACGACGAAATCAGAAGAAATCGTTAAAACGGACGAAAACTTAAAAAACAGGCAAAAACGTTAGAAAACGAACGAAAATGTTAAAAACCAGACGAAATCGTAAAAAATGAACGAAAACGTTAAAAATGGACGAAAACGTAAAAACTAGACAAAAACGTAAAAAAAACCAGAAGCAAACGTAAAAAGCTAAACGAAAACTAAAAAAGCCGACGTAAACGTAAAAAAGCAGACGAAAACGTAAAAAACGTACAAAAGCATATAAATCAAAGATAATAAGACGCGCTTGAAAGCTGGAAAAAGTAACAGGCAAAAAGCCTATTAAACAAAGACGATCCGCCCAGTAGCCCATTTAGTGTTTTACATGTGCCCATAAGCGCCCATTTAATATTTTACATACGCCCAAAAGTGCCCATCAATAAAAATTGATGGGCAAAAAGTGCCCCCTAACTTTAAAAAAAAGTGCCAAAAAGAACCCATGAATTACTATATGGGCAAAATTTGCCACCTCTACATAAAACGCAACCATGTCTGTATCCTATCTTTCTTCGCCCGCGCAACAACGCCTCATGCAGATTCACAATTCGATAAACCTTAATCGAATGAATTTATGTAATGCCGATCAATGGCATTATGCGTCAAACCTGCAAAACTGAGAAATGTTGTAGTTACAGTTTAGTGTGCATTTACATTATGTTTAGGTATAACTTGTCCACAACTGGAGCTGCTATCACAAATGTCGATGCAACAAGTCCGGCATCTAAGGAAACACGTCAAGCAGAAAGCAAAGATCCAGTACAGCTTGAACTGAACACACTTGGATTTCTTCCCATTAAAAGTTGTTTCCACGGAAGTAGCTTAAATTAGAAAAAGTGCTACACTTGTATGTTATGAAGAAATAGGTTATATATGTAAATACGTGACGATGAGTATTTGTGGATGTAAAAGAGAGAATAAGCAAGACTTGTACACGTAGCCATCAGAAGGTAAGGTATAGACACATTTCCATCCGGCAGATGTTGATGCCCAAACCCAAGTATTCTCATAGCTGACTAAAGCAAGGCGTGCATTACTAGAGTCCCAACATATTGAGTTAATATCTTGAGTGTGTCCCTAATATAAAAGTAAAAGCTATTAATCGATAAATGTCACTTATAAAACACACAGGCAAGTTGTTAACTTGTCTTTTCTCATTAAATTACAATTAAAGCATTATTAACGTTGTGCTCCATAAACTTCTTTTCATTTTCTTTTTAAGCGATCAAAAGGGATAACTATTTTTTTTTATAAAAGCTTGTCTACCGTATAAAGTATGGATGCAAAGAATGATTAAAATCGCCATCCTAAATATCTATTCTCAATCATAAAATAGTCCCCAATTTCTGGTTTGTAATTAGGATTTTTATAAAGTTTTGTAAATACACTAAAGTCCACCAATATATGGTTGTTCAAAATAACCAAAAGGAAACTACAAATTGTAGTTTCTGTTAGTTAACGATGCACAACATGTCGATATCTTCAAAATGAGGTGAAAGGGGATCTTAAATCCTCTAATGTATGAGATGATTATCTAAAGTCAAAACAAGTACCAGAACATTAAATCTTTACACATACATGTATTATCTAATGTATGAGATGATAAATTTTAGTTTGACTGCATCTAAATACTAGTCAAAGTCATCTTCCTCACATATAAGTTCAATATCATACATTGTTGCTGGATAATTACTCCAACAAACCCAAAATTAGATCGCGGAACGCTAAATCGCAAGTGGTATTAGAGCCAAGGTTACATTGGTTTCTTGACGCTAGATCGACTCAAAGGTGTACAATCCCTTCAAGTAATATCTCTTCTTTTTGGTTTGTCGGTTCATGCGCAGCTGTGGGAGAACTGACGCTACAGATTCGTTAACCTTTGGATCGTTGTGAAATTTGAATTGTAGGTCGAAGACACATAGATCTAGAATCTCACCAAAGGGATCTTCAGTTGTATTAAGTTAACGATCGGGTTTGCTTGTTCGGGATTGAAGGTTTAGGGTTCATCTAATTAATTTGATTTGCAAGAAAGAGTTATAGCAACAACAGATATATTGCACACGGCTTGTAAGGCGTGTGTGACAACCATGACTTGAGCAGGTTGGTCAAACCGTAGTGTTGACCTAAATGTATCTGTTGCAATATATGGTTATGTGTTTATACGTGTTTATATGTGTTTGTGTGGGTTATGTGAGATTGGATAATCAATCCATTGAGCGTGATCGTCTCATTGGATTAGGAGTTTGTTTGAATTTTGTGAAGTTCCATTCGTTCACTTTGGTGACAGGAAATGTTTCGGTGACTGAAGCGTTCGCGTATTTGTGTAAAGTAATATATGTATAACTATTTTTGTGTAGTAAGTTTTAAGATAATTTAGGTTTTAGAGGTTAAGTTAAGGAGAAATGAGTTATTTGATGGAAGAAATTTCATTTAAATTCACTTATTAGTGATAACGAAATTTGATTGGTTTTTAAATTTTTTTTGAGAGAATTGTTTTGGTTAAATATGGTGGGATTCTAGGTGCTTGAATAAATGAGAAGCTTGTCATTTGTTGAAAGAAAGAGTATTGTAAAAATATGAGAGTTTTTGGTAAACTTTCCATAATAGAAAGTGAAGTTAGGAAATGCAAAGTTATTTATAGAAAGTTTTTCAAGCAAAATGTTTAACAAGTTAGCTTAGGTTTTTATAAAATTTAGGTAAAAGATAATTAATTAATTAATAAAAAGAAAAGAAAAGAAAAAATATTTTTTTTAGGCATAATAGTAAAATCCGAATTTAAGAAATAAAAGGAAAAACAGAAAAAGAAAATGAATTGTATTTAGAATCAGAGATTCTCAATTAGAAAGTATTTAGGAATCCCATGTAGCCTAAAAATACACAAAAAATAAAACCTAACCCATCCCTCTTGTTTGTCTGAGCGACCGAATTCCAGAGAGAAGGAAAAAGAGAAAAAATTTGTGGTTATTTTCTAAGGTAAAATTTTCTAATTTATGTGTCAATTTTAGTTTATAATTATTCATATTGGTAATCTAAAACTTTGATGGATTAGGGTTGATAAATTAGGATTTAAGTAAATTAGGATTCTATGGTTTTCTGAAAGTTATGATGTATAGATCATGTTTGATCATTCGATTGATTGCTTACATGATTAGGATTGTCGGTTAGGGTTTAATCTTTGAATATAGTCGTTTTAATTCACTGCAGAATTTTAGGCAGTTTTGTAACTAGCATAACTCATTCATAAAAGATCAAATAAACAATTTATAACATACTGGAGATAACCTCAGAGAGTCTACTTTCCAGAAAAGTTGGCCGCGTAAGTTTTTATGGTCGGGAAGTGGGTCAAAAGGTCGTTACAAAATCAGTGTATAAAACAGTGACGAATTTCAGTTTTGGTTTTGATTTTTCTAAAAATACTTAGACATCTATTTAGAGGCTAGAAATCAAGTGGAAGTTAGTTTATATATTGTGTGTGACCCCTGAATTTTTTCTAAGTATGAAAGAAGGTCTAAAGTGGTCAGCTAGTGCCATACTTTTAGGAGGTCAGATTCTAGATGAATTCTGGACACTTTGGATCAATGAATTTCTAAAGGGTATTTGTAAAAGGGTAATGGATTTGGGAGAGCTATGAGAGGTTCATAGGACATATATTTAGCATGGTGAATTTTGGTTTGAATTATGGAAGTGTTTATGTGGTACGTTTAGGACACGTAAGTGAGAGTAAAATTCTGCTCAAAACCAGAAAATTTAAAGTGTAGTATTGAAGTGTAAATGGCGTATATAAGAGTTGGAAAGTATAGAACTATGGTAGATAGCTAGAATATCCACTTATGTTTGAGTCACATCATATTGGTTTGAATGCCAAATTGATGGGGTAAGCTTATTGTGTGGCTTAATTGGTTTAGATTGTCCGTGAAGGGTATGTGAAGCTTTTGTTAATTCTTTTGGGACGCTAACTATCAGGTGAAGTTCATAGCCCCTTATTACTTATGTTTCTTGGTGAAAATAGCTATGTGTTAAAAATGGTTTGTTGCTATGATTATTTGTTATGTGATATGTGGTACAATCCATGGCTTTGTGATCAAATGGAGTCGTTTATGTGGTACGCTCCATGGCTTTGTGATCAATTGGAGTTGTTCTTGATGTATGTGAGTTCGGTTTGGTGAGTGGTGTTTTACCTCAATCCAAATCCATCTGAAGGGTTGAAATAATACTTACTGACTGTTTGTGTTTCGATCGGTAGGGTAGTTTAGCTACCATACCCTATTGTTAGTAATTAGAAAAATTTAGGGGGAAAAAAAAAATAGACCAATGGACCGTGGTGGTCATGGGTGTTTTGTTTTTGAATTGATTTTAATAGTCGATCAATTGTTTTTGTAATATTTTGTTATGCGTCCTTAAACCTATGACTCTCACTAACGTTTTTTGGACGTTTTAACATCATTTTTAGGTGGAGCTTAAAGGTGCAAGATATAGCGAAGTGGCTAGAGAGACCGTGAGGATCTTGTAGTTTATTATGCTTTCCTTGTTTTTAAATAATTGCTTGTTTGCATGAATTGTTTAGGATTATGTGTTTGTCATGTCATTTATGACGAGACTTCTTTCTCATTAATAAAGACACTTATGTTTTTGGGTATTGTTATGACTACTTTGTGTCTTGCTTTACTTTAGTTTTCATTAGTATCTTTATCTAGATACCATGTGTTGTGATGAATTAACCTTCTTGTTTCGCCTCGCGTTTCCTCCTTGGCGGAGGGGTGTGGGTGGGTGATAGATTGTATCCGAGCCTTTGGTTATAGAGAACTAGGAGGTTGAGCCTAGACTATAGCTAAGGGTCCCTCATAAAGGTTGTATTTTAGGTCATAAGTGATTGTGTACGTATATAACCGTATTTCTCGCTACTAAAAGCTTTGAAATTCTTTCTATTTTGAATTACTACTTATATAATATGAAATATATACTTTTTCATTATGGGGATCTAATAGTATATATCCCTTTGTTATTGTTTTAGTCATGTCTTCCTCTACCCCTAGGAGATATCATGGGAAGATTGTTGTACCCACTGTACCCGCGGAGTTTGTGACTTTTGGAGAGAAAATCGAAACCCCAGCGAGGCCCAACATAATTTTTATTTAAAAAAAAATAAAAAAAAAAAATTTCTACCTCGATGCGTTGCTATAATCGAGGATTACTTTTATATTTTGGGTCACGATGTGACATCTGTTCGTCAGGTCGATTGGGATTGTTAATGGTTCGATAGATGGATTATCATGTTTGAGTATATGTGGGTTATTATAAAAAGCGTATGTGGTAGAGTGTGAGTTATCATTGAAGGTGAGCTCTTGGAAGTAAGTTTGCGTTGTGCAAAGGTGCAATTATAATTAAGTCCGCGAAAAATAATTAAAAGTGTCACCACACGTGGACTTGTGACTTGATTGGCTATTGGAATCATTGTCTGCTTGTATTTATTATTGTAAGGATGTAATGGATGGATAGTTTAGTGGATAGTAATGGGGAAAGATGTGATGTGAATCCTTTGAGGATGGTTGTATGTTAGAGAATTCTTCACTTAGCCGATGAGCGATTAATAAAGGATCGAGTTGAGTAGATGGTAAGGTTTCCTTTCATATATCATTTGCGGATACATCGGATACCTGTTGGTGTTGTCGTCGCGATTCTTAAGTTGCCTCGTTAGCTCGTTGTTCTTTGAGATATCCAAAGTTCGTGTTGGTATTCTAGGGTGTCATCATAGAAATAGTGTTCTATGTTCTCTGTTCGACGTTTTGATTTTTTTTCCTTTGTCTAAAGGTGACGATACTCTTTGGTTTCGGTTCTAAGACCGTTGGTATGGATAAGTCTTTATGGTTTATTTGGTTTTCAAGAGTTCCTGTCGTGTTCGTTTTCAAGTAAATTAACATTTTGGTATTGGAATCCTTAAGGTATTTTAAGAGGTCCTATTTTCTATCATGATGTCTTTTGTTGCGAGTCATAAATTCCATTTGAAAGTAAGTTTGTTGTAGTCGATACCATATTGTTTAGGTGTTAAAAACTTCTTTAAAAAAAATAAATTATATAAATAAAATGCAACACATTTTTTTTAAAATCATCTTTTGATTTCTTTTATGAAAACATAATTAAAATAAGTTTATTAAAATTTTATTTAAATTTATTTTTACACTTGAAATTATTTGCATTATTAACTAAGGTGATTCTATTATTTAAAAGATTGTATAAGGTTTATGATGGAAAGTTTCTTGGTTAAATAATATTGTTTGTTGGTACAAATGTTCTTACTCTTTAATTAATGGTTCGTGGTAACGTGTATTAATTTCGTTGGGGGTGTTTCTAAAATTGTTGGATGTTTTGTTAGGTCGGAGGTTCGTCTTCTTGTCGAGGTTTACCTTCGGTTGATTTTTTTTCATTCTTTGAAATTCGTGTGAATTTTGGATACCAATGTGCATGTGAAGTTTTGAATTGTTTCCCACAATGGCTGTGCTAATGTGATGTTAGGACGTATCTTCTGGGTGGTGCGATTAATAGTAGCGAAGCGAATGGAATTATTCGCGATTCTAAGTTGGAATTACAGAGTTCATGTTTTACTTTTGATTTAGTACCTTTTAGTTATGAGAGTGTTGATGTAGTCGTAGGAGAGAATTGGTTGTTGAGACATAAGGCTGAGATGGTATGCCACGAGAAGGTAGTTAAAATGCCTTGGTAATTTTGAAAGTGCTTAAGGTACGTGGAGAAAACGAACTAAAGAGGATACGAAGTCCCGTAAGAGTACCAAGGAAGATGAGTTGAGATTATGTGATATCTTTGTAGTATGTGAGCCCTTTAAAGTGTCCTTAAGGAATTAGTAGGTTTTACACCTCGTCGTAGAATAGGATTTCGTATGGAATTAATACAAGGAGCGACGCCGATTTGCGAAGGCTCGTGTCGTTTGACGTCTTTAGAAAGGCAAGAGGTCTGGAATGATTGCAGGAGTTGCAAGGTGAGGGTTGGTTCGAATGGTAGCTTGTTGTAGGAAGCATCTGTATTGCTTGGTAGGAAGAAAGGTGGGTAGTTTGGAATGTGCATAGAAGGATTGAGAAATGAATAAAAATTTCCGTATGTAAATGTTCACTCAATGGGAGGGTTCACGGCTGACGTAGCTAAGACTAGTTTTTTAGATGCGTAATGGTCACGTTGAAGTTTACGGCTATGCCTTTTGGGTTAACCAATGCACCAGCAGTTTCCATGGAGTTAATGAGCCTGGTGTGCATGGCTGTATATAGACAAGCTAGTTAATGTATATATACAGACGATATTTTAAACCGACCCGAAGTCTAAGAAGGAGTACGAGTCGCATGTGAAGATGATCGTGGAGTCACTGAAGGAAGAGAATATGTACGTGAAGTTTTCCAACAACGTGGAAGCGGAGCAAAGAGAAAGCTATCTAGATGTGGAAGGAATCAAATGGGTAATGAGCCGATATTGGCATTGCCGGGAGGAGCAGACGATTTCGTAGTATATTATGACGCGCGAAGCAAGGATTTAGAAGCATGCTTAGAAAAGGGAGAAAGTGATTGCTTGTACGTCGCGACAACTGAAGGTTCTTATGCAGGATTGCATGACTAACGTGGTAGGTTTTGCCTTATAATGCTAAAGGCATTAAGTGAACGAGACATGGAGAGTAATCTACACGGATCATGAATGTCTCAAACACACTTTCAATCGGAAGGATTGAACATAAGGCAAAGATGATGGATGGATGTTATTTAGTGAGTTTGATTTCAAGGCCAAGTACCATATGGGAAAGGCAAATGTAGATGTTGTATAGTGGAGTAGGAAGAAGGAGTGAAGCCAAGAATGAGTTTGAGATAGATGTACGACGATCTGATTTAGGTTTGAGAAAAGGATGTTGGTGGCATAAGAGAAGATGTCCAAAGCAAAGAACGCGTCAACATAAGATGTTGTGTGGCTTGGACCAACGAGTGTGAAAAGAGATGGATATTGGTTCATATTGGTTAGACAAGGTTCGAACCTCCATTTGGAGAGATGTAAGGACCTTGGCTATTGAAGAGGCGTATACGACAAAGTATTCTATCCATCCTGGAGTGGATACGATGTTGTGTGGTTTTAGGTTAACTAATCGATGGCTGAGTATGAAGAAGGATATAGCTAGTTGCGGTAGTAAGTATGTAGCGTATTTAGAAGTGGAAGTTGAGTATCAAGGGTCTTCAGGATTGTTGCTACAACTTGAGTTACCCGAGTAGAAGTGGGAAAGGATAACTAAGGATATTGTTGTCAAGTTACCAAGTGTGAGTAGCGGATACGATGCGATTTGGGTGTAGTCAATGGACTGACTAAGTCACCCCATTCCTAGCTATGCTTAGGACAAGTATGGTAGATTTTAGAGGTAATTGGAATACTCACTTTCGTGAGATGATTTTTTCCCTAAGGTGGGGATTATCATTCAAGTATGTATGTGCTTCATTTGAAGCATGGTATGGAAAGGAATGTAGGTTACCATTTTATGGGCCGTAACTGGAGAGAGTAAGTTGAATGGATCGAATTTGGTACAAGAAACAACCAACAAGATAGTGGTAATACAAGAAAGGCTTGAGGCAGCCAAATTGTCGTAAGAGTTAGATTGGTAGTAGTGGGAAACTTTTGAATTAATGTTGGTAGGTTATAGGTGGTTGAAGGTCTCACTTTGGAGAGGTGTAGTATGTTTGGAATGAAAGACAAGTTAGAACCGAGTTATGTAGGACCATTTGAGATCCTTGGATGGATTGGGACTATAGTTCGGTTGAGAATTTCTGTCTTATGAGCTAAGTATCAAAAATTGGATTGGGAGGTGCTGAAGGTTTGAGTAAACCTGAATTTCCGTGGATTCTTTAGATATGTTGAGCTTTGTAACATCTTATATCTTAATTTCAAGACAGTTCTTGTTTGATGAGTTGCGGGGTTAAGATATAAAACACGTTGTTACAACAACTTAAGGGTTTTGATGAGTTTTCTCGATGACGAACGAGGTTCATGTAGTGGGATGCTTCTTTTCGTTTGGGGTTGTTGTGTTGCTAACTGCACCCTTATGGGGGTAAGCAAATTCATTAGCAGCTGGATTTGGATTGTGGAAGTTAGTCGAGATTAAGGTTGACAAGACTCTTTGTTTTGTCAAGGAACTGTTGATGTTGTGGACCGAGAGGTCATGAGTAAAAGCATAGTATGATAGCATTAATGAAAGTTCGTTGGGATTCAAAGCGTGGTCCTGAGCTTACTTGGGAACGCAAGGATCAAATGAGGTCTAAGTGTCCTCAGTTGTTTGTCGATAGTGCTAATGTCTCGAGTAGTTAAATCTCGGGACGAGATTTTCTCAAGGTGGGGATACTATGACAACCGTGGCTTGAGCAGGTTGGTCAAACCGTAGTGTTGACCTAAATATCTCCCTAGCTTCTCTACACTAAATGGCTGGCCATGTAAGGCCTTATGATGGGCCATTTTGGGCTTTTACATTACATGCCCATTTACACTAAAAACATGTACAAACTAGCTATTTAACGTATACACTTTTTCGTACATCTTCGAGTGACCGAAACTTCATTGTTAGACGGAATTTTGTATCTCTAACAATCTCCCCCAAGATGAGGTCATGAGAATCTTCAAAACAGTATCGCTCAACAAGCATGAAATCATTAATATATGAAATTAACATACATACACTGCCGCTGTTTCTTATCTTGCGTCATTGTGGGTATTCACTTGATGTGCTTCACTGTGCTTCAACATATCCAAAATAAGAAAGAATATATGATATAGCTAGCATTATTTTCGTAATCTGCTATCTTGTGAACTTTTTACTTCTTTGCCTTAAATTATATCTATTTGCTTTTGATTATTTTGTAATCGCCTGTCTTGTGATCTTTACTTCTTGCCTTTTTCCTGAACTCTGGATAATCCCACATACCTGCGGATAAAAATCTGAAAGAGGTCTTGATATTCTTCTACTAATCATCATAACCATAAACATTTGAAGAAGATATATATTCAGAGTTTTTGTAGAGGCTTTAAGTATTTGGCTTTCTTATTTCTTGTGGATAGAATTCTCATGGGGGGAGTAGTAGTGTATGAGCAAATTGTCTTCATTGAATGGAATTGGGAATCGCCATGTTTTTGTTTCAAAAATCACCAACAAAAATGGATGTTATGAAAATCCCACCAAGTGTGTTCTAGATAAAAATATTTTTCGAACACACTAAGGGTTTTATATTTTGAAGGGACCGAGTATAGACGATACTCAATCTGGTCGGTTAATAATAACCTCCAATCCGTGAGGACCGATGATTACAGTATAAAACCTGTAACAAACACAGATAAATTCATTATAGAACTTCTTGACAGATATTCCGGCACAGTGACAATGCTAGTTCCGCTACATACCGAAGTATCAGATTCCCGAATGTTCGCCTTCTCAATACTAGATGTCCTTAGACTTACACACTAATATATTTCTACTACAGAATAGTAAAGAGGAGTCTGTCCATGATAAGTAGTTAAACTTATCTTGACTTTATCCCGGATAATTCCAGTAACAGCGTTACCTATCTTATACAAATTAAGTACCAGTAAGAAGCTGTGGAAAAAATGATTAGAAAAACATCGATGTGCAATAAAAAATGATTGGAACACGAACGAAAGTTTAATCAGAAAGAACTATGATGTTTTGAAACATATCTCGAAAGATATGAAGTGCCTCGGGAAATCCAAACTTACAAGTACTTGTAAGGAAATCCACTTCACTAGTGGGCGCAGTCCGAAGACCAGGCATGAGCATTCATACGAATACCCTGGTGTTATAGTACAACATCATTCCGCATTCCTGGCAAACCGAACATGAAACCAAAGATCTGTGTGGGATATCAGATATATTGTGTAGAACACAAAAACAATTAATATCTTGACATTTTGCATATAATATCAGCTTTTACATTTACTTCCTCTACATCATGTTGCAACGATAATCCAAAACTGTGTTTAGCACATGCAATGGATAGGACTTAGAATCAATTGAATCATATAGTTATCAGTTTTAATTTAAGTCACATTTTCTCCCCCGATCAAAATTATGAAAGAGATGTATGGTTTTGATCAAGAATGGACTTAAAAAGAAGCAAACTCCCCCTCAATACGCGAGGTGATGAAGTGAGCACATTTAATCAAGTATATACAGAAACAGACCTTTTAAATTTTACCATATGTTGTTGTTTGTTTCAATCTTGTCTGCAATAAATCACACCAGTTGTCCTTTGAAAACCTGCCAAAAACTGTATTATCAGAAACTGAATTCCTCCCCGTAAATAATGACCCGGTAAAATAGAAAAGGTTTTGGTCAATGTCTGAATGGTGACTCCGAACATGTTTGATAAAACAAATTGTTTATGAGAAAAAGTGTTCGGGTCTTAGACAACTTCTTGTCGGTGGAAAAATAATGCACTGTAACGAACATTAGAGTCTTTTGGATAAAGACCGGTTACAGCTGAAACAACTCAAGCATCTAGACTAAAATTTTTTTTTTCAAAATATACACAAATATACAAGGATACAAAGCTATATAGCATTCAAAAATACCAGATATCCCCTTGGAACTAGCCTTTCGATCACTAAGTTTGCAATCAGGGAACCTAGAGATCATAGTAACTTTGGAACTAGAACTAACGCTCGGGGTAAGTTCTAAAGGCTCAACAATGGGTTCCATTATCCTAGTTAAAGGACAGTTATCATACAACGCGAAATGTCATCCAGTGGGTTTCCACTGAGGCTTAACACTACCAACAACCTTTCCCAGTTGTCTCCAAGGGTCTTAGTAGTGTCTTCAACATTACGATTTTTAGTTACTTTCCAAACCTTCTTATAGATTCACACTATGTTTGGCCTGGGGGGTTTTGGTATTCACAGACTTCAAAGAACGAATCACAAACTGATTATGATCAACAACATGCAACTTCCTATTGTGATCTGCTGCTCTCCTTGTGTTCACACTTCTACTGGGCAAGATACGATGGTTTCGAGTGTGGCTCTTTGGCATAGGTTTGCGAGATTCATGGCGGTTTGGTTCTTGTAGACAGATTCACATTACGTTAGGTTTTTTATGGTTATTAACAGCTGTTTGTTTGGTGTGTCTAGTTGAGGCTCTGGTAGGTTCCTGAAACGTAACATGCTTCTTCCTAGGGGTCGGTGGAATCCAATCGATCACTCGTTTGGTGGGGGATATACTTGGAGCTAATGGCTTACATTCCTGAGGCAAGGACCTTATGTTTTTCGGTGTCGTAGGTCCACCTAACTTTGGTGTCACAACCCTAGGTTTCATTTTGGCAATCTCATCAGTAAGGGCACACGAGTTTCTTAGTAATGTGTTGCGAGAGTGGGTACTAGGCTTTTGTAGTTCCTAGATACCGTCGATTTGTTTCGCAATTCCTCTATCTATACCCATCATTCTGAATCCCTAAAGAGATGAGATCTTTTCTTTTAACGGGATATTTTCCGTTTCTAATGCATTTCTTATCAAAAGCTACCTACAGGGGAACCTACATTCAACATACGTCATATGTTTTATTTGAGCATTGCCTAATTCCTATTGGTGTCCATCTCTCCCTTGAAGCTTTCCTTTAATTTGTTAATTTCAAAAAATTGCATTAGAGGCTATGGAGTTAGAGTTATCGCAAAGCATTTGATTTGAATAGCCTCTTTAGTAATTTTTGACACTTAACCTGTATTTACATGATCATTTTGAATAAAAGTAATCGTTGGTTCTAAAATCATTAATCATTTGTTGCGTTTTCAAAATTTCAAGCTTCAAGTTCAAGAACCCTATTTATCCCCTATCGCAACTATATCTGAGAGCACACAACATGCAATCAGAAAAGGGGCACAACATTAACAGAAGCAAGCACAATAGAGCAGATATCTTTAGCATACTATCAGAAATTTCCAACACTCATTAAGATCTCAATGCAATTTTTCATCTCTATTGTGCAAGTTCTTTTTCTCAACAAGTTTATGTTCATACTCATGGTCACAGTGCGACAAAATACGTTTGAACTCAGTACTTCCATTACAGAGGTTGTATGAAAGTTTTGAAAACCTTGTTTGAATGTTGTTATAAAAATGGTAAATAGCTATCATCAAAACATTTTTTAAGATAACAAAACTCATATGAACCTTGAAGATAGTTTGTGTGTGGTGTGGTTCTCTCTTTAATGATTTCATCGAATTGGGAAAAATCGCTTTTAAGTAGCATAACAGTGCTTGTACTTGACTCTTTGCCTGGACAGCTATACGAATCAAAAGGAGTCACAGGTTTAGGAGGATCACTAGTTAGACTAGCAATATCAGTGGCAGAAAGCCAATAAGCCTGTTCTCGGGACAGTTCCTTTTGAGGAACAAACTGGTCATACAAGGCATTCAACTTAGCATAGTCAATGGGTTTAACATGCCCTGGTTTTTAAGACATTTTCATGCGACTGACTTCAGTCTCAAGCAAGGTCTCGTCACTATCATGCACCGTAACATGAGCATGGCCGGGTTGTAAAAGTCTATGGCCATCATACAAAGCAGGTTGGGATAACTGAGCCTTTCTACCATACCACGGGTTACTAAATCCTAGACCTATTTTATGAATATCACTTGAAGCAATCATAGGTTTTTTGGACAACATAGGAATAGTTTGGGTGGGCATTTGAAACTTTTGTAACAGACCAGTTGCAACTTGGTTAGCACTTTTTAAACAAACAATCTCCTCAAGGTACTTATCCTCAAGTGTTTTCTTTTCTGAAAGTACAGTTTTAGTTTCGCAGGTCAAGTGAGCAATGGTTGCCTCTTTATTCCTAAGGGTGGTCTTAAGTGACTCAGTTTCTTGCTTAAGCTCGGCATTTTGTTTGTTACGGGCAAGTATGACTTGGTCATTTTCTAGTTTTACCTTGTTATGTTCAAGATGGGCTAATTCGAGCTTGCAACGGTCAGCTCCGGTCCGTAGGGTGGCAATTAACAAGGCCTGTTTCTGGTTAACCTTACGATGGCCTTCAACTGGTGGTTCAATTCAATAAAGTATTAACATATAGGCAGGCAGGTGGGATAGCGAGAGGGAGGTGGGTCAGGAGATGCCTCAGTAGGAACATCTGACTATCTTTTGTGGCAAGGTACTGATCAACGGATCGTATAAATCTTCAATACCCATCGTCTCATCGAGTCGAGAATGTTCGTCATGTGTACCTTTCGGTGACAAAGAATGAACACAGTTTTCAAAATAGTATCATTTAAATGTGCGTGCCTCATTAATTTGACTGGCGCTGCGGTTATCGGTACCAAGCTGCCTTGAGTCTTCAGACATCATTTGAATGATCTGATCGTGGAAGTGATGTTGATTATTTTTTTGATTAGGTATCCGGAAGTCTGGTTCGGATTCGGATTCTGTTAGGTTTCGGTTTCGGAAAAAACTGTGCAGTTTCGCCTGTAAATTCGGCTCTTTTGAATAACCCGAAGAAAGTGATGGATTTGAGGGAATTATTGATTTTCTAAATGCAAGTTCTATCAGATATGAGCTAACGGTGAATCCCACCATCTATACTTCATGCATTAAGCAGTTCTAGGCTATTGCTAAGGCAAAGACTGTCAATGGGGAAGTGCATATACAAGCCCTAGTAGATGGGAAGAAGGTAATCGTTACTAAGACGAGTGTGAGAAGAGCTCTTCAGTTAAAAGATGCTGAAGGTACTTAATGTCTACCTAATGCTACCATTTTTGCAGAACTGGAAAGAATGGGGTATGAAAATCTTACACAAAATCTTACATTCTATAAAGCTTTCTTTTCACCTAAATGGAAATTTCTTATCCATACAATTATGCAATGACTTAGTGCTAACACTACTGCTTGGAACGAATTTAGTAGCACTATGGCCTCTGCTATCATATGTCTTGCCACAAACCAAAAATTTAACTTTTCCAAGTCATTTTTGATAATATGGTGAAGAACTTGGAGGGTGGAGTTAAATTTCGAATGTATCCAAGCTTTGTGCATGTGTTCCTAGATAAACATGTTGAAGGAATGACCAAACATAAAGAAATTTATGTTACACCTTCTCACACTAAGAAGGTCTTTGCTAATATGAAGAGAGAAGGAAAAGGTTTTTCTAGGAGGGTTACCCCTTTATTTGAAACTATGATGGTTCAAGCTCCTGAAGAATTAGGTGAGGGTTCAGAAATACCAACTAATCCTCAACACACACCCACTATTATTCAACCGTCTACATCACAACCCTAGAAGAAACAACTAAGGAGGAAACAGAGGAAAGACACTAAGGTTCCTCAACCTAGTGGTACTACAAAGCCTATCACTGATGAGGCTGTCAATGAGGAACATGTACCTGTACATTCCAATGATCCACTACTCAGTGGTGAGGATAGATTAAAACTAAATGAATTGATGGAACTTTGTACCAACTTGTCACAAAGAGTTCTTGATGTGATAACCGTGGCTTGAGCAGGTTGGTCAATCCGTAGTGTTGACCTAAATATCTATTCTATAAGTATGCGTTATGTGTTATATGTGTTTATACGTGTTTATATGTGTTTGTGTAGGATATGTGAGATTGCATAATCAATCCATTGAGCATGACCGTCTCATTGGGATTGGATTTGTGTTGGATTTTGTGGAATTCATTTCGTTCACTTTTGGTGACAAGGAAATGATTTTGGTAATTGAAGCGGTTTCACGTTAATTGTGTAAGTAATTATACGTTTACGTATTTATGTGTTAGTAATATTAGAAATAGATTAGGTTCTAGTAGTAAGGATATGAAAGAAATGAAATTTCTATTTTTGGAATGTTAGGTTTAATAAAAATGAAAAGTTAATTATTTTTAAAAGTCTAGTAAATTGCGTTTACGCAAAAAGGTATTCGCAAATAAGATTAGGTTTTTGTAGAAAATTAAGGTAATGTTAATAATTAAGTAATTAATAAATAAATAAATAAATAAATAAAAATATATAAATAAGGCTATTCGGCCAGATAAGGGAAAGAAAGAAAAAAAAGAGTTTTAAAAGGAAACAAATACTAATTAGACTTTATCTATAATTAGTTTGGAGGCCTATAAATACAAAATAAAATCACATAACCCTC
Source organism: Tanacetum coccineum (assembly GCA_026074375.1). Classification (NCBI taxonomy): domain Eukaryota; kingdom Viridiplantae; phylum Streptophyta; class Magnoliopsida; order Asterales; family Asteraceae; genus Tanacetum; species Tanacetum coccineum. Next base: position 8,702 of record BQNB010075724.1, on the reverse strand, counting down.
CCCCTTGTGAGATCGGTCAAACAAAGAGAAAAGAGGAGAAAAAAAATTAGGGTTTTTGTTTTTGGGAAGAAATCAAGCTCTAAGGTAAGTTTTAATTAATCCTTATTAGTTATTAATCTTTAATCATGTAATAATTAATATGATGGATAATTAGGGTTCATTAAATTTGTAATTAATGGTATAATGATCATGTTATAATGATTAGGGTTAAATTAGAAGCTTATGGGTGTAATTGGTTAAACTTAATTCACGTTAGAATTTGATTTAGATTGGGGCAGAATTTAGGGTTGTGTTGTTTGACTAATATCTCAATGATGGTAATAGCTTTTGTAAAGTTTGTGTTACCTATAACATAGCTCAGAGAGTCTAGTTTCCAGAACATCCGGCCTCGAAGGATTATGAGGTCGGGAAGTCATTCAAACGTTGGTTTCAAGAAAAGTTGTTAGAGTAGTAAATACGGGCCAGATTTAGGTCAGATTACGAGGTATAAAAACCAAACTTAAAATTTGAATTAGGATTAGACCTTCTACAGGAGTTTAGTTCTATGTTTCTATTAGAAATCCCCCAAAGGAGAGCTTTTGATTTGGAGTCTAAGTATGGTTTTTATGTCCAAAATTTTTAGTGTGCAAACAGATCCGAATTGGAACTGTTTTGAAGTTTGATTTTCTTAGGAGTACTTGTGCATGTAAATGGCTCTTGGGAATCATTAGGTAGTTAATATGCTCATAGATGAAAGTTTGTGATTTTTGGTATGAATTATGGAGGCCAGTAAGTAGAGGTTTTGAGTACGTTAAGTCACGTTAAAATTCTACAGTTTTGAACAAATTGTGACTAACTAGTGAAACTTGTTAATGAAGTGGTTAAAGTTGGGTATGGTGTCGGGGTGACCCATGGGGTTAATAAAACACCTTAGACATCCATCATTTGATTGTTACATGTGCATTAGGCTTTTATCTTAGTAGTGTGTAACACGAGTTATTTTGTTGTTTAGATTTATGCTAGTTATTTGTGAAGCTTTTTGTTGGAATCTTTTGAAAAGCTAAGCAAAGGTGAGTTTCATAGCCCCTTTTTCTCATGTTATTTTAGGGTGAGAATGATGCTTGTCTTGTTGTCATGTTAAAATGTTTTTAAGCTTGTTGTAGTTATGTGTATTAGATCGTGGGCTTGTTTCATCTCGTTGTGTTGCGATATGATATGTCTGGTATTGTGGATCCCAATATGCAAAACGATGTGTGAACGTGGTAAGACTGCATGAGCTAATATGAGTGTTATTGGGGTGAGACTTGAATGGAAATAGATGAAGAGATAAGATGAAAATTTATTTTGTGGAATCGATGGTTATGGGTGTTTCGTGTATCATAGGAGATATAAAGATTAGAGTAGTTTGTGAGTGATCCGATTATGTGATGTTACTACCTTTTTGTGGCAGTATATCAATGAAAATAAAAGAGGCAATTGTTTTAAGATGCTAAAGATTTGGGTTTGGTATGTGTGACCTAACACTACCAGTTGTTATATGTTAATAAATTGGGCCTAGCTTGGGAACGATTGGGCCAGTCATTATACACGAAAATTATTGGGCCAATTACTAACAAACAATTGGTGGGCTGCGTGTTTTATAAGATAGAATGGACTATTATGGCTTAAAATGAAGATACTACTGTTAGTATCGGTTTCTACTGCTAGTTTTAAAAAGCAGTTTATGCTAGCTATTTCCGATATGAGACAAGACACACGTTTGGATCTAGGACAGAATTGATTTTTGAAGAAAATGGATCGTTTTTGGATTTATTGGATTAGTTGGTTACGAAGAAGATTGTTTATCACTTATTTAAAGTTGTAGTGAAGTTTTATAGGTTTGTGTTCTTATCATATCTCAAATGGCTTACAACATTTAGAGATAACTTGTTCGTGCTTAGAAACGATGTGACGAAGACTTGACGAATCTAGCAAAGGTGTGCGATTTCTCTTATGGTGCTCAATGCGTACATTTGCTATCACTTTGGTTATGTGTCTCATAGAAGATGAGGATTTTGTCAAGAGGTTGCGATCTACTTATACTTTGGTCTTGGTATGAGTTTGACGTCATGTGGATAGTACAAGATATAAGACACAAGTTTGGGTTGTTCTACTTCAGCATCAAGTTCGTTATACTTAGTTTTCTTCATCAGTAATCATTACATAGAGCCTACAGAATTGAAGATTCAAGAAATGGTTAACATATGGGTTTCAGGGGAAGCTTATTGTTAAAATGTTTAACCATTTACATGTACCACATGAGGTGAAGGTTTTTACTACTGTAAGTCATTGTTACTACTGCTAGTTTAAGTTTCTACTGCTCAAGTTCATTTATCTTAAGGTGCATCATGGAGAGTAATTTGAGTTGTTGAAGGTTGGATTAGAAGTATGATAGTGATTTATGGTTGTCTAAATCAAAGTTGCATCTACTTAGAGTCCCCTATTTGATTATGACAAAAAGGGGAAGCAGATTTACAAAGAAGATGTGCAACTTACAGATCCTTGGTGGAATTACATGGATTAAGGTGAAGTATGTTTCATTCATATATTAACTTTTTCTATTTTTAAGCTCACTTAATCTCTCATTTATGTTTTAAATACTTGTGAAGCCTTTCTTCTTCTATAAGTTCAGCCTCCAACTGAGCTTGAAGATTTCTTGCCAAATCTTCATCAAGAGCAACTTGATCTTTCCTTTTCAGAGGTACTTCAGGCTCAATCATGATTGCTTAGCCTTTGTCTTTAATCTTTGAAGGTTGTGATTCTTGTGAAGGTCTGAATTCACTTGGCTCCTGAACTACAACCCCTCTAGCCTTGGGTCTTGTAGTTGTTGTTGTTGTAGCAGCAGTAGTAACAACTTTAGGTTTAGCTGCTTTGATTTGAATAAGTGCCTGAGCCAAAGTTATTTCTTCAATAGTTGTAGGAGCATCACTATCTTTAACACTTGTATTTACCTCTCTTTCCTTTGCACTCTGTTCTTGTTTCTCACCAACTAGCATATCCACAACTACCTCATCACCATGAAGTTTATTTGTATCAAACATTTCTGCTTCATCTGACGTCCCCTGTGTATCATTAACTAAAGAAACATCAGCATCCTTATCAATGTCTTCAATGCTCCTCCCCTGTTTGGATGCATCTTCATGATCACCCAAACTATCTTTATCCTTAGAGGATTCAACTCTTATAGACATACCAACTTTCCTTAGTCTTTTAAACCCTGTAGTTTTTGATTTCTTTTTCCTTTTCACATCTGGACCATCTTCTTTTTAAATCAGCATCTCCTTTGCTTAGCATCCTTTGCCTTCTTTAATCAAGAACCTGTTTAGTAAGTTTGTACACAAATTAGTATCAATTCTGCTTAGTTGCATTCTATCCTAAAATGAGAAGTAGATCATTGGAAGGTTGTAGGAAACACTGTTCATCTTGTTATGTCTCCTCTTGAGTAACTGTAGTGTCCTTCCTCAACTTCCTCCTGGTCTGTTTCTTCTGAGATCTAGAGGATGATGGTTGAGTAGTAACGGGTGTTTGGTGATGATCATTAGGAATGCCTGAATCTACACCCTCTTCTTGATTAGGTTTGAACCATCATTGTTACAACAAAGGTGTTATCTCCCCAGAAAAAATCCTTTCTTTATCTTTTCATATTGGCAAAGATTTTCTTTGTGTGTGAAGGGTTAACATAAATCTTCTTGTGATGTGACATATCACCAAGCTGTTGATTAATGAAAACTTGTAGAAATCATGGATACATCAGAAATTTAACCCCTCCATCTAAGTGTTTCACCATAGCATCAAAAATGTACTTAGACAGATTAAAATTTTGATTTGTAGCCAGGCATATGATTAAAGAAGCCATTGTACTACTGAATTCATTCCATGCAGGTGGTTTTTTTTAAGTGGTTTGTTTTTTTTTTTGGCAGTAAGGCTATTGTGGTAATTGTTTATGAATTAAGAACTTCCATTGCGGAGAAAAGAAAGCTTTATAAAATGTAAGCTTTTGAGAAGGTTTTTCATACCCCATCCTTGCCAGTTCTTCAAAAATTGTAGCAGTTGGCAAACAATCAGTACCTCCTGCATCTTCCAAGTGAAGATCACTTCTAATGCTTGTCTCCGTGATGATCACCTTCTTCTTATCAATTAGGGCTTGTATCTGACGTTCACCATTAACCGTTTTTGCCTTTGCGGTTGCCCAGAACTGTTCAATGCAAGATGTGTAGATAGTAGGATTGACAGTCAATGCATAACGAATCTGATTAGCATTCAGAAAATCAATAATCTCATGAAACCCATCACTTTCAGCGGGTTTTTCCAAGAATACGACCATGTTGTGAGTGTCAGCAATAGTTAGGTTTGACATTCTGTTGTGTTTTGATGATCTAAGATGAAATTGAGTAGGTTTATGGTTTTTAATAGAGTTATTTTAATGATTGAAATCGAATAAAGAATTAAATGAAACCCTAAATCAAAGTATTTATAGAATCACCCTCAACAACATTAACTTGAACTGGCAGCACTAAATTAGGCCTAGCAGCATTAACTTAAACTGACAGCACAATGTTATGCCTAACAGTAGTAAGTAACCCAATAACCTAAAACTAACGGCATTAAGTTTGAAGTTACCAGCACTAACTTTAATTTCTTTCCAAAAAGGACTTCTATCATCAATTGATTCTTCTCACAAGCTCTCTTTTCGTTTTTATGCTCACAATATCTCTCAATTCTTTTTTCTCACACAATCACTCATTTTTGTTTTTATTCACACACCTCTCTTTCTATTTTTAAGCTCACTTAATCTCTCATTTCTTTTGGCTCACCAAATCACTCTTTCTGTTTTTATGCAACATAAATGACAGTTTTGTACAAAGTTCCATCAATTCTAATAGTTTCATACTGTCCTCCCCACTTCTAAGTGTGTAACCTCTTAAGAGAGGTGGATTATTAAATTGTTTAGATGTAGTCTTAAACCTAGTTTGAGCATCCACATCCCCTAATATGGTATCTTGGCACCTGGGACCACTACCTGAACCAATTCTCTAGGGACTTGATCCATTACGTGTTGCCATGGATTGGGTCTTATTTGATGTTACCACTGTCCTGCTCTACTTCTAAGCTAGAAGCAGTAGTGGCAGCCCTTTCCATTCTGTCACCTAACTCCTTATGGACAGCCTCATCACAACCTTTACATGGGGACCACTAGACTGAGGTATCTTGGTGTCCCGACCTCTTTTGACATGCCTAGATGTTTTTGATTTTTTTAACATACTTTTGATATAACATATCCTTCCATCCATGCTTTGACTGTCTATAGACATAAGTAGCCTACCCTCAAACAATGCTTCAAGGGATAAGAATTTGCTTAATAGTTGTAACTTTGGCTATCATGTCATCCCAACAGTATTAACTTTTGCCTGGCAGTAGTAATTTTTTGCCTAGCAGTACTAACATATGTCTAACAGTATTAACTCTGTCTTTAATAATTATATAACAACATGCCTCTATTCATCACAAGCACACTAGAAAAGACTAGATAGACATGTGAGAATTCATGAGGATCGGTTGCAAGAAAAAGTTTTCAAAGCAGTAAATACGGGTCAGATTTAGGTCAAATTATGAGGTATAAAACCCCCACTTAAAATTCGAATTTAGCTTAGCCATTCTACAGAAGTTTTGTTCTATGTGTATATTAGAAATCCCCCAAAGTAGAGCTTCTGATTTGGAGAGTCAAGTATGGTTTTTAAGTCCCAAAACATTTTAGTTTTGTTAAGACAAACAGATCAAATTGGGACTGTTTTGAAAGTTTGATGTTTCTTAGAGATACTTGTGCATGTAAATGGCTCTTGGGAATCATGAGTGTAGTTAAGATACTCATGAAAGTGAACATAGATGATTTTTTGTAAGATTATGGAGTCAGTAAGTGAGGTTTGAGGTACGTTAAGTTCACTAAAATTCTGCAGTTTAAACAAATTGTGACTAACTAGTGAAACTTGTTAACGAAGTGGTTAAAGTTGGGTATGGTTTCGGGGTGACCCATAGGGTTAATAGAATACCTTAGACATCCATCATATGATTGTTACATGTGTATTAAGCTTTTGGCTTAGTAGCGTGTAACACGAGTTATTTTGTTGTTTAGATTTGTGAAGCTTTTTGTTGGAATCTTTTGGAAAGCTAAGCAAAGGTGAGTTTCATAGCCCCTTTTTCTCATGTTATTTTGGGGTTAGAAATAGATGCTTGTCTTCTTGTCGTGTTATAATGATTTTAAGCATGCTGTAGTTATGTGTATTGTTCGGGACATACGTTCTCCCGTTTTGTTGCGAATATGATTGTTTTGGTTATGAGGAACCTAATATGCAAAACGCGTGTGATGGTGGTAAGACTGCATGAGCTAATATGAGGCCATGTAGCGCACATATGTAGTTGATATGATTATGGACTGTGGGCATGTTCCGTCCTGTTGTGGTTAATTGGTGTCATGAATTGTTTTGGTAATTGCAGCAACTAATTGAAAGTTTATTTGGGGATATAGTTGTATGTCGTCAACCTAATGATTCTCCGTCAACTTTAATGGTTCCAATGTTTTAAGCTCATTTTCAGTGAGGCATAATGGTGCTAAGATATAGCGAAGTGGGCTAAAGAGACCATAGGATGCTTGGAGTTTCTTTATGCTTTTGTTTTAAAAAAATGCATTTGCCTTAATTTGTTTTGGAATCATGTTTTGCAGTCATTTTTGACGTGACCGTCTTTCTCAATAATAAAGACATCCATTAGGTTTTGAGGGTATCTGTTATTACAGTTTTCTTTGTGTCTTTGCTTTACTTTAGTTTTCATTTTAGTATTCTCTATATAGACACCATGTGTTGTGATGATATCCATTCTTGTTTACGCCTCGCGTTTCCGCCTTGGCAGGGTGTGACACTTAGAGCTAAGACTACTGCTTGGAACGAATTTAGTAGCACTATGGCCTTTGCTATCATCTGTCTTGCCACAAACTAAAAATTTAACTTTTCCAAGTAAATTTTTGATAATATGGTGAAGAACTTGGAGGCTGGAGTTAAATTTCTAATGTATCCAAGGTTTGTGCAAGTGTTCCTGGATAAACAAGTTGAAGGAATGACCAAACATAAAGAAATTTATGTTATACCTTCTTACACTAAGAAGGTCTTTGCAAATATGAAGAGAGAATGAAAAGGTTTTTCTGGGAGGGTTACCCCTTTATTTGAAACTATGATGGTTCAAGCTCCTGAAGAATTAGGCGAGGGTTCAGAAATACCAACTGATCCTTAACACACACCCACTATTATTCAACCATCTACATCACAACCCTAGAAGAAACAACCAAGGAGGAAACAGAGGAAAGACACTAAGGTTCCTCAACCCAGTGGTTCTACAGAGCCTATCACTGATGAGGCTGCCAATGATGAGCATGTACCTATACATTCCAATGATCCATTACTCAATGGTGAGGATAGATTGAAACTAAATGAATTGAGGGAACTTTGTACCAACTTGTCACAAAGAGTTCTTGATTTGGAGAACACAAAGACCTCTCAACCTGTAGAAATTGCTAAATTAAAGGAAAAAGGTCAAGAAGCTAGGAAGAAGAAGAAAGTCAAGAACTTCAGGGCTTAAAAGGTTAAAGAAGGTTGGTAGAACTGCAAGAATAGAATCCTCTGAAGATGAAGGTTTGGGTGCTCAGGAGGATGCATCCAAACAGGGGAGGAAAATTGCTGATCTTGATGCTGATGCAGAGACTACTTTAGTTGATGAGGCTTAGGAGAGAAATAATGATAATTTAATGTTTGATACAGGAGTTTTTGATGAGCAGGAAGTTGAGGTTGAAAAGGTAGTTAGTACTGCTGAAGTTACTACTGCCAGTGCTGCAACAACAACTGTTGATGAGTTGACTCTGGCTCAGACCCTAATAGAGATCAAAAGAAAAAGGATCAAAAGAAAAATCTAGTGAGACTGCTACTAGACCAACAAGAGGAGTGACTATGCAAGAACCTAGTGAGTCTAGAACAAGACCAATAGTACCACCTCAATAACAACTTGATCCTAAAGACAGAGGTAAAGGCAAGATGGTTGAATAAGAAAAGCCATTGAAGAAGAAGGATCAAATTGCTTTTGATGAGTAAGTTGCTAGAAGATTGGAAGCTCAGTTACAAGCTGAATTAGAAGAAGAAGAAAGGGTTGCAAGACAAAGAGAAGAAGACAACTTAATTTCATGAGATAATACTCAAGCTATAATGGAGGCAGATTATGAGTTAGCTCAGAGACTACAAGCAGGAGAACAGGGAGAGTTGACCATTGAAGAAAGATCAAAACTGTTTGTAGAGCTCATGGACAAAAGGAAGAGGCACTTTGCAAAACTTAGTGTAGAAGACCAAAGAAGAAAACCACCAACCAAAGCTCAAAAGAGGAATCAAATGTGTACTTATTTGAGAAATATGGCTAATTACAAGCATAGTCAGTTGAAGAACAAAAGTTTTGAAGAAATTCAGAAGTAGTTTGACAAAGAAATGAAGAGGGTGAATTTATTTGTTCCTATGGATTCAGAGGTAGTGAAAGGAAGTAAAAACCAGGCAGAAGGAAGTAAGAAGAGAGCAAGAAAAGAACTTAATGAAGAAAGTGTCAAGAGACAAAAGCTAGAGGATGATGCAGAAAAGGCAGAACTTAAACTTTGTTTA
>BQNB010075723.1:10311-31375 GCA_026074375.1 Tanacetum coccineum | reverse complement strand
TGTTATTATATCCGTTCATTGAGCGTTATGCTCAGCCGTATTTTCTTTCTCTTTCTTATACGACAGGTATCTAGCGGGAGATTGGGTATGAGAGAGTGTGTGCTTAGGAAGTGACCTATTTAGCTTCCTTTCTTTATATCGCAGGCATTTTGATGTGCTATACTATCTTGGACACATGTTTCATCCTTTAGACTTCTTTTACGTTATTCATGTTGATCTCATAATTGGGAGCCGATGTTTGATTCTGGCTTTCCACCTTGTCCTATGTTATCATTTATGACTTTATGCCTTTATTATGCTTTGATATGACACCATGATTATGATGTTTCGGCCTCCTTTCCAGAGTGGGTTGTTACAAAAATGAAAAAAAAATTCCTTGTAAAAAGGTAACCATAAAGTAATAGATAGATAATATCTTGATGAAAATTGAGGTTGTTATATTCCATTGGTAAAAATTTGGGGTTGTTACATCCTCCCACCCTTACAGAAATCTCGTCCCGAGATTTAGTTGAATGATAGAGTGTTAGTTGCAATAGATAATGTTGAAGAAATAGAATTTATTCGTACAAACGGATCACAAATTTGAAAGAATATTGTTTGTATGTATGCCATATATTTAAGCCCACTCATTTATAATTTGTCACTTACAAACAGAGGCATCCCAATCCTTGTAACTGAGAATTTATAAACTTACTTTTTAGTGGTTTATAATTTTCTTATTCAAATGAAGAAGCGTCCTAATTCATTTGAATAAGATGATTATAAATTATCCTACCTAAATATTAACACAGGATATGATATGAAAACAATGTCATGTATTGTTTTAGAATCATAAGGAATGATGAGGATAATAATAAGACGTCAATCGCGTTGATGCCTTAAAACAAGATGTTATAAGATGAGTATTTTTCTTATCATTTTCCAGTTAGCCGAGAATGTGGTGGATGTACGTGTTTTTAAAAGTATGAGGCGAGTATTCTAACTTAGAGTTGAATATAAAAGAACCAATGAGATTGATAACTATGTCAAGTTTCGATATTATCAAAATGAAATCAAGAAGAAGTTGGGAAGACCATCGTTTTGAAAAAGTTTTTAAGGACCTTTGATTCCTGAGACCTGAGGGTTATAGGCCTACTATGCTTCCACTGTGCCACTCTGATTCCACTCTAATTTATTTGGTTTTCGGGGAAACTAGTTTATAAAATTTGAGGATTTTTTTAAGAGATAGTCGGGTGGTGATGTGTTTGACCTAATTGGTGATGTTGATCCTACTGATGAAGATGGAGATATTGGAATGGGTGATTCAACAGGTGTCTCAGCGTCTTTAGGTGGTGAAATCTTCTCGGGAGGAAAGAAATGTCAGGAAATCAAACATTGGTGATAGTGATAACACTGGAGATGGAGGCAAAATAGTCGGTGGAGCAATAAGAGCTTGTGGTGGAATAGGTAATTCATTATCAGTAGTATCATATGCTTGCACGACCTTCATATATGGGTCATCATAAAAAGGTGAGAGGGCTAATGAGGCTAAAAGATCTTTAGTTAAATCATCTAAAAAGTTAGAAGAGGTGTTTCCCGGTGAGGCTAGGAAATAGTCCGATGAAGCCGGGATGTAGCCAGGAGAGTGTGTAGAGGAAAAAGTATCATCAACATCAGAATAAGATAGGATAATAATAGGATGGGGGAAAGATGTGACTATATAACAAGCTAGTGGAAATAACATAAGTTATTTATATATAATATAATAGTAGAGTATTATCTGCCATGGAAATTTCTTACACATACTATTCTGGAAATTGTAGTGGCACGGAAGACTTTCTTGGATGGAAAAAAGTAGTTATATTTAGGTTTTACCCTTGTTCTCTATAACCATGAGCTCTGATACCAATCTGTAACACCCCTATATTTGACATATAGCAGCGGAAGCTAATCTGGGGTATTACTTCATGGATCAATAGACATAATCATAGAAAACGACTCAAAAGAGACGTTTTGGAAAATTTAGTTATCATTCAATATTGTTAGGAATTATGCATTCCTGACTTAGTACCGTTAGTTATATTTATTAGTACCGTTAGTTGTAATTTGTACTGACAGTACAAATTGTTAGTACTGATCAGATAGTTAGTACTGTTAGTATGAAATAGTTAGTTCCGTTTAAGAGATATGCATGAGATATCTTAGGAAATGATATGCATGATCTTTATACGCGTTTTATAAAGCCCATTAGGGTTTCCTTAGTGTATAAAAGGAACCCTGGGCATAGTTAGTTGATATAGATCAACATAGAACAACACAGATCTATAGAGATCAATTAGCAATCATAGTTTGTAACCTAGTAAGATTCAAGTTATAATACAAAGGTTTGATAAAAGATCTTTTGTGTTCTTCTTAGCATTGTTGATTAGTTTCCGCATAATCAATGGTGTTAAATCAGTGTTTCATTATTGTTGCTTTGGATTTATCTAAAGTAACAAACCGTTTACAAGCTAAAGGTTTAAGATCTATTCAGTAAGGGATACAATAAGTGGTATCAGAGCTTGTGTGGAAACTCTGAATAAGAAGAACTTTATTATTTGAAGCAGATCTGCAATCAAACCAGTAAGATGGTTGAACAAGACACTCCTCCACCAACTATCATAGCAATGAAAATCCCTATCATCAAGAAGGGAGAATATGATATTTGGAGCATGAGAATGTGACAATATATCTGTCACACAGACCATAACCTATGGGATGTAATTGTCAATGGAGATCTAGAAGAAGAGGCTGCACCATCAGGAGAATAATCTGCTCCTCCTGCTCCCAAAACTGCCAAACAATTAGCTGCAAAAAAGAATCAAGAAAGAGTTAAGAGCATCTTGCTTTTAGCAATACCTGATGAATACCTCCTTAAGTTTTATAATGTTCCAGATACTAAATCTCTCTGGGCTGCAATCAAATCAAGGTTTGGAGGTAATGAAGAATCCAAAAAGATGCAGAAGAATGTTTTAAAATATAAGTTTAAAAACTTTACCACTGTATCAAATGAAAGTCTGGGTCTAAAAACTCATAAGTCAATTGGAGGTTCATGGTGCTCCAGTATCAAAGGAAGATATCAACCAAAAGTTTCTAAGAAGTCTTCCTCCTTCATGGAGTCAAATTGCCTTAATCATGAGAAATAAGCCAGATATAGATCAGGTTGATATTGATGATCTCTACAACAACCTTAGAGTCTATGAAGATGAGATGAAAAGGTCTTCAAGTTCCACATCTAATTCTCAGAACTTGGCTTTTCTTTCCTCTGAGAATACTAGCAGCACTAATGAAGTTAGTACTGCCAGTGGAAATTTTGGTGTTAATACTGCTGGAGGAAATAGTTCATCAAATCAGGTTTCATCTACTCCAGGTGCTGATAAAGTAGTGTGCTCTTTCTTTGCACATCAGGCAACCAGTCCTCCACTTGATAATGAGGATTTGCAGCAAATTGATCAAGATGACTTGGAAGAATTAGATATTCGATAACAGATGGCAATGTTGACTGTCGGGGTGCAGAGATTTGTTAAGAAGATAGGAAGAAACTTGGATTTCAAAGGAAAACAACCTGTTACCTTTGATAAGTCAAAAGTTAAGTGCTACAACTGTCATAGGAAAGGGCATTTCGCTAAGGAATGCAAATCAGGAAGAAACCAAGGGAAAAGATCTAATGATGATAATGGCAGGAGGAATGCAACAACAAATTAACCTTCATCACAAGCACTGGTGGCTCAAGATGGTCTAGGAGGCTATGATTGGAGCAATGATTTTGATGAACCATTTAATTATGCTTTAATGGCCATCTCCTCTTCAAGCTCATCAAGTTCTTCTGATAATGAGGTACAATACTATTCTAAACAATGTCTTGAATCTTTTAAAACTCTTCAAAAGAATTATGATAGTGAAAGAGAAAAACATAGCAGAGCCAGACTAGAAATTCAGGGTTATGAATTAGCCTTAGAGTCTCTAGAATCTAGAATACTTAGACATGAAAAGAATGAACTGGCTTGGGGTGAAAAATATGAGTTTCAAAATTATGAGCTTAAATGCAGAGAATTAAAAATCGACAACCTTAAAATGGAACTAAAAAAAGTTGTAAAGGAAAGAGATGATTTAAAAGTTAAGATAGAAAAATGGGAAGAATCATCTAAGGGTCTTAATAAGATACTCAACAGTCAAATGAGTGCTAAAGATAAAAATGGTTTAGGATATGGCACACAAAAGGATGAAATGAGTAACAAATATGAAACTGATAGTGAGATAAGTATGAGTATTTTTGAGGTCAGATCAAGTGATGAAGAGACCACACCAGTAAATGATAGGCTCTCTAAAGTAGATGGGTATCATGTTGTTCCCCCTCCTATAATAGGGAACTTCCTAACCCCAAGAGCTGACATATCATTTGCAGGTTTAGATGAATATGTCATCAGAAAGAAAATCATTGAGTAAAAAACAACTAAGATGAATACTGATATTAGTACATCTAAAACCAGTGAGACTGTAGGTAAAACAAATGAAGTAAACATGGAAAAACCTAAGTTAGTCTATGAATATGTTGTGTCTAAACAAAAGATTAACAGAGACAAAGTCATCATTGAGGATTGGTACTCAGATGATGAGGATGATGAGTCTGAAGTAAACACAGTTAGTCCTGTTAAGACTAATGTGATTCAAACAGTTAAAACTTTAGTTGATAAAATTGGTCAAACTTCTCAGAAAGAAGGAATTAGATTTAAGAAAATAAAAGCTTGCCTTGTCTGTAAGAGTACTGACCATTTGATCAAAGATTGTGATGTTTATGCCAAAAAGAGTCCAGAACCTAAGTTGAAAACTATGGTCAATACTGGTCAAAGGGTGGTCAAACCAGTATGGGATAATGCTAAAAGGGTAAATCACTAAAAATTTTCAAACAAATACCCTCAAGCAAAAAGGACTTTTGTCCCATCAGGAGTTCTAACCAGGACATGTTTAGTTAATTCTATTAGGCCAAATGGGAAAAGAGTAGTACATATTGCTAGTACTGCTAGGCCTATTAGTACTGCTAGGCCTATTAGTACTGCTAGTCTTATTAGTACTGCTATGCTATTTGCCCTAAAAATAGCACAAACTGGTAGTGCTATTAGACCAATTTACCCAAGAATGGACAGTGTAAGACCAAGAGCCTCATATTCACCAATCAAGAGGTCTTACTACTCAAAACCAGCTTTTAGACCCAAAAACTTAAAACAAGATGTTAAAACTTCTGGGGTTAAAAATATGACTACTGCTGGGACAAGAGTAGTAGTTAATACTGGTAAGGGTAAGATGGATAATTCTCTTAAGAAGTCAAGGTGGGTTTGGAGGCCTAAAGGAAATTACATGGATCATGAGTCAAAAGAAAAAGGATCTTTCATACTCAAGAAGTTTGAGTATGTTGATCCAAAAGGGATATCCAAGTCTGTGGTGAATTGGGTCCCTAAGAGATACTAATTTCTCTTACTTTTTGTATAGGGTAATCCAAAGATTTGTTGACAGGATCATGCAGTGGTGGATAGTGGTTGCTCTAGCCATATGACTGGCAACAAAGCTTATCTTTCAGACTATGGAGGAGCCAGCCTTGATAGGAAATCAATAATAGGTGGTTGTTAGTTTCTTGGTAGAAGATTGATATCTTGGCAATGTAAGAAGCAGACTATTATGGCAAATTTTACTACTAAGGCAGAATATGTTGCAGCTGCTAACTGTTGTGGGCAAGTGCTATGGATACAGAATCAGATGATGGATTATGGCTTTAATTTCATGAACACCAAAATCCATATTGATAATGAGAGCACTATAAGTGTTATCAAGAATCTTGTTTCTCATTCTAGGACTAAGCATATAGAGATTCGGTTTCACTTCATAAGGGATTGCTATGAGAAAAGACTGATTGAAGTTATCAAGATTCACACTGACAATAATGTTGCAGACCTTCTCACCAAAGGATTTGATGTTACCAGATTCAATTTCCTAGTGGTCAGCATTGGGATGTTAAATCTGTAGCTACATTTGAGGGGAGGATAAATTGTAAAGTGTGTACTTATAGTTGGTATTTGTAGTAGGTACTTGTAGTTAGAATTAATACTGATAGAGTATTAATTCTGGTAGTTAGGATATTTTTCTTGTTTTTGGACTCCTTTTGCAGGTATGAGCATGGGATTGAGGATATTGGAGGCAATGATGCTTGGATTTGAGAGCTGCAGATGATGATTTATGACTTGGTACTGCCAGAAAAAGTTGGTACTGCTAAGCCAAATAGTCAGTACCGACAGACAAAGTTTGTACCGACAGGCAAAGTTTGTACCGCTATAAAGCCGTTAAAGAAAATACCGGTAGGGGTCTAAAGTGTAATTTTTGGCGGTTTCTTCATCAAGTGGATTGCTCTTCCTATAAATACCCATCTCAATTACAAAATTTATTCACCTAAACTCTCCTAATCGAATTAAATTTACAAGCCCTAATTTTTCATCACCGTCGATCAACAAAATCAATTAAGCAATGGCTGGTTTGGATTTCTGCTCAAAGCACAATATGGTTGCCTACTTGGAAAAGAATGATGGGAACACTGAGTTTCATCAGATTATGGACTTCCTCACACATAGTTCAATCCATTATGCACTCACTGTAAGTCCCATAGTCTCAACTTCGTTTGTTGAACAGTTCTGGACATCTGCTAAGTCCAGAACAGTCAACAACATTCGTTATATAGATGCCATTATTGCTGGCAAGCCTGTGACTATCTCAGAGGCATCAATAAGAAGTGATCTTCTTTTTGATGATGCTGATGGGATAGATACCTTGAACAATCAGGCTATATTTGACACCATTCAGTTAATGGGGTATGAGGGAGACCTAACTGCTTTAACTTTTAACAAAGCCCTCTTTTCACCTCAATGGAAATTTCTTTTTCACACCATAAATCACTACATCAGTTCTAAAAGTACTTCTTGGGATCAAATTCCCACTAATATTGCCACTGCAATGAATTGTTTGACAGCTAATCAAAAATATAATTTTTCAAAATTAATTTTTGATGGTATGATGACACACTTGGATGCAACTAAAAAGTTTGTCATGTATCCAAGATTTTTACAAATCTTTTTAAGCAACCAGTTAAAGGATGTGCCTGTCCCTTTGGATCACTATCCTGTCCCAACTTTAACTAAAAAGGTTTTGACATTCATGGTTAAAAAGGGTAAAAACTTTCAGGGATTGTGACACCTTTATTTGACTCTATGTTGGTTAAACCAACAGAGGATGAGGGTGAAGTTTCAGAAAACCATCTGAATCCCAACCAATACTCTCTCCTACTCACCCAAGTGCATACCAACCTGAGCCATAGTCTGACCAATCTCCTAGACCTTCTTCTTCTATTCCTATTCCTGATTCCACTCTAGAGGGTTCTGGTTGGAATCATAGAGGTCAGTCATCCAGTGATAGATCCCAATTAAGTACTGAGGATGACCTGACACTCCAAAGTGTGTATGATCTTTGTGTTTCCTTGTGTAAACAGGTCACAACTCAAGCTGCAAATATTAAAGATTTGAAGGCTCAGATCAAGCAGCTAAAGAAGAAGGCCCTACCTGTTATCAACCATCATAAAGCTTGGATAAAAACTCTTTTAATGAAGAAAAGATTGGCAATGAAGAAAAAGATGGAGTCTGTATTCAAACAAGGGAGAAAAACTTTCAAATCTGAACCAACTATGCATAAAGATCTAGCTTTTGATGACCTTGATGATGCAATGGATTGAATAGAGACTGAGGATGCTCATGATGAGGGAACTGTGAAGGACAGTGAATAAAAAAGAGTAAGTACTAAAGATAAAGTTAGTACTGCTCAGCCTCAGCCAAAAGTTAGTACCGACAAGCTTGATGAAGGTACTGCTGAGCCAAATGAAGGTACTGTTGAGCCAAAAAATGGAAATTCAGATGAAAGTGCTGCTCCTACAACTGTTTTCAGAGATGATAAAACTATTGCTCAATTTCTGGTTACCATGATCCAAAATAAGACTAAGCAAAAAGGAGTTAAGATTAAAGAGATTAAAGATACTAATAAACCAAGAACTACAACTGAGAGGTCAATCTTAACTTTGAAGCCACTTCCAAAGATTGATCCTAAAGACAAAGGCAAGAAAGTTCTTGAGGAAAATGCTGAATCAGATGTTGAATCAGAAGGTGTAAATGAAGTTGAAAGAAAGTTTGCTCAACTTGCTAATGATGAAGAGGTGGCCAGAAAGGTTCAAGAGTAATGGGAACCAGAAGAGGAGAAGAAAAAGTTGGCTGAGGAAGAAGTTACTAAAGCTGCATTCACCAATGAGTATGACTATATTCAGGCAAGACTCAATGCAGATGAGATTCTTGCTGAAAAACTTTAAGAAGAAGAGAGAGAAAAGTTCACCATTGAACAGAGAGTCAAGTTTCTTCATAATACCATTGCTGTACAAAGGAGATTTCTTGCTCAACAAAGATCTGAGGCTATTAGAAATAAATTTCCTTCAAGAAAACAGCTGAGAAACCAAATGATGACATATTTAAAGCATGTAGGTGGATACAAACATGCTCAGTTAAACAAAAAGAAATTTGAAGAAATTTAAACTTTGTATGAAAGACAGAAAAAATTTGATCAAAGTTTTATTCCTATTGATTCTGCTGAAGATGAAAGACATATAAGATAGATGAATATTAAGATAGCAGAAACGGATACTTAAAAGAAAAGAAAATCAGGTTCAAGGGTAAAAAGAATATTTAAAAGGAGAAAGATAGATTCCGATGAAGAAGAAAAAGAGAAACTGAAGTCTTTTCTAAATGTAGAACCTGATGAAGATAAGGCTATAAAGTATGAAGTCCTACAAACAAGGTTTCCAATTATTGAATGGGAATCATAGTTTTATGATTATGGTCATTATGGAAGAGAATTGATTTACTACAGAGTTATTAGAGCTGATGGAAGTTCTAGGTGGATCAAGACATTTTCTGAGATGGTTAAACTATTTGATAGGATGGATCTTGTTGAGATACATAGTCTAGTCATGAAAATATTTGCAACAACAACTCCAGAAGGTATTGATCTACTTCTTTGGGGTGATTTAAAGACTATGTTTGAGTCAAATACAGATGATGAACTCTGGAAGAATCAAGAAGAGTGGAATCTTCTAAGCCGGGAATTTCATGAACAATTGTAATCTCGTTTATGTTCTAAGATTGAGGATGGTATTTACTGAGTTCTATATTGCTAGCAGAGAGAAAGGTATCTCTTACTAAAGACACACTTCGAGAGGAATGTTGGATTTAAGATGGTTGTTATATCTGATGATGATGCTTTCTTGCATTGATTTGCTTCAGGTTCACTGAGAAGCAGATTGCAGAGTTGGAGAACTTGCGAAGGTAATAATGAAAATGGAAGTCTTGAGTGTTGGTCTGTATCACTCCACACACAAAAAATGGTCATCAGTTCACCATGTCTAACATACATCAAGAACTGGCTAGTCCAAAAGTAAACAACTTTTGGTAAAGACTTCTCAAATCCGTTTATGGTTGATAATTTACTAAAAATTGTATGGTTCTTAACTCACATTGCTTCACAGTAAAGAGTTGGCTAGTCCAGGATGAAACAGTTCCTGGTAAAGACTAATCAAATCTGTTGATAGCTGATAGTTTGCTAAAAACTATATGGTTATCAATGCACCATGTTATGGCAATAAAGCATTGACTAGTCTAAAAGTAAACAACTTTTAGTAAAGACAAATCAAATCCATTGATAGTTGATAGTTTACTCAAAACTATAAGGTTATCAATTCACCTTGTTGTTTACAATGAAGAATTGGCTATCCCAGAGCAAACGGTTACTGGTAAAGGAATATCAAATCCGTTAATGGCTGGTAGTTTGCCAAAAACTACAAAGTCAACTTAGTTGGATTTGCTGTGTTGCTGATAAAGAAAGAATCTTAAAGAAAATCAAGGTTGCAGAGTTGATACTAATCAGGTTCCATCAAAATGTAGAAGAATTTGAAGATACTTAGAAGTGTTTGGATACATTCCTCTGGTCTACAGATTGTTTACACTAAAGAAGAATCATGAAGTTTAACGTTTTGGAAAATTTAGTTATCATTCAATATTGTTAGGAATTATGCATTCCTGACTTAGTACCGTTAGTTATATTTATTAGTACCGTTAGTTGTAATTTGTACTGACAGTACAAATTGTTAGTACTGATCAGATAGTTAGTACTGTTAGTATGAAATAGTTAGTACCGTTTAAGAGATATGCATGAGATATCTTAGGAAAGGATATGCATGATCTTTATACGCGTTTTGTAAAGCCCATTAGGGTTTCCTTAGTGTATAAAAGGAACCCTAGGCATAGTTAGTTGATATAGATCAACATAGAACAACACAGATCTATAGAGATCAATTAGCAATCATAGTTTGTAACCTAGTAAGATTCAAGTTATAATACAAAGGTTTGATAAAAGATCTTTTGTGTTCTTCTTAGCACTGTTGATTAGTTTCTACATAATCAATAGTGTCAAATCAGTGTTTCATTATTGTTGCTTTGGATTTATCTAAAGTAACAAACCCTTTACAAGCTAAAGGTTCAAGATCTATTCAGTAAGGGATCCAACAAATATCATATCAGAGTTTTACAAAGGAGGTCCTAAAATCTAGAAACATAAAGTTTAAAAGATAATAGTTTAGCCATCTTCAAATCCGTGCCACTCCATGCCATATGTTGCTTAATTACCTGAGATAAATATGCTAAAAGGGTCAACACAAAGATTGAGTGAAATTTATAGGTTTTTAGTTATAATAGTTGAGTACAAGTTCAATAGTGGGTTACGTTGGTATACACCCATAAGTGTAATAATTGCAATTAGTACAATTATTATGGAAAACAGTTTGAATACAAGTTATCATAACAGTGGGTTACATTGTTATACACCCATAAATGTAATAATTGCAATAAGTACAATTATTATGGAAAATAGTGTTATTGCCCTAAGCTCATGACATCAATACGTTAACATGGAAATCACTATAGTGACATTGGTTGCGGAACAAATGTCCCCGTGGAAAGGTAAATTGCCAAGGTTACCCATTAAGTCAAATATAGTGCTATTGATACCAAAAGTATAGGCACACCAACGGGAGTCGTCACACCCCGATAGATCTATCCACAATATTCACGTTCACTCACAAGTGACTAATGGTTTATGATTAAGAAATATTAGCAGGAAAGGTGACTTAGGCAATAATAAATCAGGATAGCATACAGTTGGAAAAACACTCGTAATCATGGTTTATAGCATGTATCCCCCTCGTGGGTTTATGAAAACATCAGAAGATTTAAAATGCGAGGCTATGAACTCACCTTAACAGGGGAAATCTGATTGATGGCAAAAGTATATCAAGTGAAATGCGTCCGTATGGTAGTACGATGTTATCTACCCGAACGGGGAAAACCAGTATATCAAATGAAAGTAACGGCCTCGTCACACAACCTGAGGGTAATATGTCAAGTCTTAGTGTGATTGTTTATGTTTTCAAAACTTTATAAAGTTTAACATACATCTTACTTTGATTTATAGAAATATTGTATCACTGTTCGGGCTATCATAATTCAGAGGTCATGCTCGTCAAAACGTCTACCCAAATGAAACCCCTCACATGAAATTCCCTAGTAACGTGGTACGTTATAGATTTAAGTTTCTTCAAAAAAGCTAGTCGATGTAAATTTAGGTTAGTTAATAACATATTGTTTTATGGTTTCGATCGATAACGAAAAACGATTATTGTGTTAAGTTAAATAAATATTATTATAATTATTATATATTTATATATATATATATTATATATATAATACATATATATATAGATTTATATTATACATTTATATATATATATATTTTATATATATATATTATATTATATATATATATATATATATTATAAAACTATTTTCATTTTACCTTTAAGATTCAAAAGGGCAATAATTTACCCTTGGTTTATAAGTTTTAAAGTTTATTCCTTTTATATAAAATAAAATATATAATTTAAACCTTTAACTTTAAAACTTGGCAAAACAAGTCCTTATAGTTATAACTTTAAGAAAATGACATTTTTAGCCCCTTTAGTTATAAATTTCAGAAAGTTACGATATATACCCCTTGCATGGGATTTATTTGCAAAACAAGTCCAAAAACCATAATAATGATATTTTTGAAATCCAAAAGAGTTTTGCAGGTTATGGCTTATTAGAATAAGCTAAAATAAGGTGTTCTAACATAACAAATGTTTAGAAAAAAGGATTCGTTAGCTAGAAAATCAAAACGGGTCATTTTTAGGGTTTTAATAAAAAAACGCATAGGTTTGAGGATTCAAGGCTTTAATAAGAGTTCATATAGGATCTAATAGACCTTATGATAGTTCTAATACAGATTATGAGCTTATTAAACAAGATTTTGAGCTTACTTGAGCTAAAATGGGTCGAATGAGAGTTTTTGGGTTCGAACGCCTAGAAAACAACTTCAAAGCTTGGAATGGCTATAACATGGTCTTAGTGGGAGAGAATATGTGAAATGAGATATGAAAGTGTATGTGCTTGGTTCGGCTATATATAGGGCACGAACACTTGGTGGCCAAGTTTAGCAACTTGGTGACCAAGTATACTTGGAGTAGGGAGAAAGGTTAGCTTGGAGTGGTGGCCAAGGGCTTCCATGGTGACTAATAAGAAAGCTAGGATGAGGTGGAAGGTAGTGGTGATGGTTCGGTTATCAAAGAGGGTGACAAGGTGTTTTCTTGGAGTGCAAGGGTGCAAGGAGGTGATGGAGGTGCTTGTAAGGTGCTGGAGTGATGGTGATGTGGTGGTGAGGTCATGGTGATGAAGGTGGTGGTGAGTCATGGAGGAGCTTGAGGTGTTTATTTAGTTTATACATGGCTGTTTTTGGACAGCCAATCAGGTCCGGTATTTGGTGCCATTTACAAACCTATTAATTCCAATCAACCTCAAACCAGTAAGCATGGTTAGATATTTGAGTCCTCTACAACTTTTAGTTATACTTATTTTAGTGTTTACTAACAAAAAATTTAGAGATTAACAGCCTTTTACTACAGGTGTGCAGAGTCTGGGTACTTTTGCCATTTCGGTATAAATAATTCATTCGCGTCGAATCTTGGTGATTCAATCGGTGAAATGTTACAAGCAAGCATAGGGCTACAACCTAGGAGTCTTTACTTGGTCCCTTACAAATTATAATTTTGCCCAAATATTTATGTTTTATTACAGATCAGATTGCTAAAAATATGAATAGATTAAGGTGTAATGGGTTTGCTATGGTTTTATGATTTTGGTTTAGGGTTAGATGAATTAGGGTTTTAGGATTAGGGTTTAGAATGATTTAGGGATTAGGTTTAGGGTTTAGGAGTTGTGCATTGGGTGTTTGTACCTTGTGTTAAAGTGGTGGTAAGATATAAACATGATTTAGGAGGTAAAATGATCTAGTTTGTAATTCATGCATAATTGACTTGTACATTGAGCTTTAGAAGGTTGTACTAGGGTTTAGGAGGGAAAAGATATTCAAAAGTTTGGCATTGTAACTTGTACACATGCTTTGAACATTTGTACACTTGTTTTGACATGTAATTAGGGTTTTTGGAATAAACGTTAACGTATAATGCTTGTTTTGAATAACATTTTGAAAAGTACGTTAAATGGATAATGTACTTGGTAAAACTAATATTAGGACATAGACTTGACATATTAGGATGTTTACATGATATAGACATAGATATAGTTGGCATAGGTAGGTTGTGTGCGCTCGTTTACTTTAGTTATGTAGACCACGTTACATATTGGAATAAAGCGAAAATTTTCTCATGAAAAAGTAGTGTTTAATATAATATATGTGGGAAATACAGTGATGGAAATTTTGGATTGTTATAGTCCCCCAAACTTACAGAAATCTCGTCCCGAGATTTAGTTAAAAGCTAGAGTGGTGGTTGAAGTAGATAATGAGATGATTAAACAAATCACAATCCGAAATAAACAGACCAATGATAATGATGAAGAGAAGGAATTTTGTCCGTGCAAACAGATTACAGATTTGAAAGAGAAGTAGTCCTTAGTTCCTACAGTTTCTGGTTTGATGGCCTACTTTGTTACAATTCTGACACCTAACAGTGCAAGGTCCTATGTGATGCAGTGTACACTTCCTACACAGGGGATGGGGTCCATTATATCCATGGTTTCCATAAGTCCTGAAGGTTTCCTGCCTTCCATTTTGATGCTGGTGGTGATCATTGTTACGGTTGTTATTGTTACAGTTATTCTGGTAGTTGTTGTTGTTGATGATGTTTCTCCTATCCTCAAACTTTCGTTTGTGATCATTGGTTTCTTGTATAGAATTGTGCTTTAGTATATGATCCATTAGTCTTTGAGCTATGTTGGTGGATTCTTCCAGAGTCTAAGGCTTTGAAACAGTAACATTTCCTTCAATGCGTTGGGGCAGTCCCCCGATGAAAGCTTTCATAATTTTCTTGGTGTTTGGTACCATGTTTGGGCATAAAACGGCTAATTCCTGGAATCTTCTAATGTAAGTCTTGAGATCATTTCCTTTTACAATCAGACCGTAAAATTCATCTTCCATTTTCTTAACTTCAGTTCGAGGACAATACTTATTTGTTAAGAGCCTTTTCAATTCAGTCCAGGTGATCTTGTTGGCTTGTTGTATTCTAATAGGTTGAGCATATGCATTCCACCAGGACAAAGAGTCATTGGTTAGGGTACCAGTAGCAAATGTCACTTTGTTTTCCTTGGCACAATTGCTACGAGAAAATACCGATTCAGTCCGTTCAAACCAGCGGATGAGGCCAACAGCTCCTTCCGTACCTTTGAAGTAAAAAGGTTGACAGCTTATAAACCCTTTGTAGTTACCTGTTCTTGTTACCGGAGTTCCGTTTTGTCCGGTGTTTCTATCAGTATTAGCCATAGTAGCAGCTTGTGCTTCTAGGGCTGCAGCAACACCATCAGCAATAAGTTGTCGGATGACAGCCTGAGTCATAGTGGATTTTTTTCAATGTTGATACTGCAGATGTTGATCTTCTTTTTGGGAGCCATTCTACGAAATAAGAATGATATCACATGTTTCTTCTTAAAATGCTTAAAGTTCAAAAATAAACATTGTCAAAATGATTCCCTTTATATTATGTAACTTTAGGTTAAAGTTAAAATCCGGGTGAGTCATAAGATAACACCAAATAAGAATTCCTACAGTATTGTAATATCCATCCTTTGATATCAAGTTGGTGGAAGTTGTTGGGTTAGGCCTATATGTTCTGGTGCACCATTCTGGTTCATTATGATTCACTTGGTTTCTTGGAGACTAATTTGTTTTCTATTATTCATGGAATAATCCATAATGATCTTCACGGAATTAGATAGCTCAGTGTGGGAGATAGATTTATTAAAGGAATAGTCTAGAGATAGTGTAGTTGACTTAACCGATGATGTTGATCCTAATGATGTAGATGGAGATAATAAGTAGTTGTAATATAGATCATAGGGTAAACAATCATGACCTCTATATCGTGGAAAGGTGAGAATACTAATGGGATAAAAGTTCCTTAGTTAAATCTTTTCGAAGTGTTAAAAGAAGTGCTTCCTGGTGAAGCCGGAGAATAGTCTGATAAAGCCGGAGTATAGTCAGGAGCATTTGTAGACGAAAGAGCATCCTCCACATCGGAATAAGATAGGATAATAATAGGATAGGGAAAAGACATGACTATATAATAACCCAGTGGAAATAACATAAGTTATTTATATATAATATAATAGTAGTGTATTATCTGCCATGGAAAGATTTATAAACTTTTACAAGTTTAGTCCTTTATAAATAAAGTATATATAATTTAAACCTTTAACTTTGAAACTTGGCAAGATAGGTCCTTATAGTTATAACTTTAGAATAATGACATTTTCAGCCCCTTTAGTTATAAATTTCAGAAAGTTACGATATATACCCCTATGCATGAAAATATTTGCAAATTAAGTCCAAAAAGCCATGTAAGCTTATTTTAGGGTTCCAAATGATATTTGCAGGTTATAGCTTATTAGAATAAGCAAAAATAAGATGTTCTAACGTAACAAAAGTTTAGAAAAAGGATTCGTTAGCTAGAAAATCAAAACGGGTCGTTTTTAGGGTTTTAATAAAAAACACATGGGTTTGAGGATTCAAGGCTTCAAACAAGAGTTTATATATGATCTTAAGAGTATTATGAACATTCTAAAACAGATTATGAGTTTATTGAACAAGATTTTGAGCTTACTTGAGCTAAAATGGGTCGAATAAGGGGTTTTTGGGTTCGTACGCCTAGAAACGACTTCAAGGGCTTCCTTCTCTTGATTCTTGGCTTCTATTCTGATCTTAGGGACTTCACTTGATCTTCTACTACTGCTAGAGAATGGCTAAAACTCCATTTGAGTGTGTGTGTTTGAGTTTGAGGTGTGATTGAAAAGTATGTGTATGTATGCGTATATATAGTGCTCAAACACCCTTGGTGGCCAAGTTTTCTTGGTGTGGTGGCCAAGGGTTGTAGGTTAGTGACTAAGGAACATCTAGGGTGAGTCATGAGAGCTTAGGATGAGGTGTAAGGGTGTGGAGGGGTTCGAAAATCAAAGAATGGTGACAAGTAGCTTACTTAGTGTGTAAGTTGTGGTAGTAGCTTACAAGGAGGTGATGGAGGTGCTTGTAAGGTGCTGGAGTGATGGTGATGTGGTGGTGAGGTCATGGTGATGAAGGTGGTGGTGAGTCATGGAGGAGCTTGAGGTGTTTATTTAGTTTATACATGGTTGTTTTTGGACAGCCAACATCAGTCCTGGTAATTTGGTTGCCATTTACAAACCATAATTCCGATCAACCTTAAACTAGTGAGCATGATTTGATATTTGAGTCCTCTAAAACTTTTAGTTTTACATATTTAGGGGTTACTATACAAAAATTTAGAGATAACAGCCATTTACTACAGGTGTGCAGAATCTGCGTACTTTTGACATTTCAGCTATAACTAATTCATCCGACGTTGAATCGGGGGGATTCAATCGGCAAAATGATCACAAGACCTAGGGCTACAACCTAGTGTTTTTATTTAATACCCAGAAGCTACTGATTTTTCCCAGATCTTATGTTTTATTAACGGATCAGATTCTAAAAATTATGAACTAGTTTAAGGTGTAATGTGTTTGCTATGGTTTTATGATTTTGGTTTAGGGTTAGATGAATTAAGGTTTTAAGATTAGGGTTTAGAATGATTTAGGGATTAGGTTTAGGGTTTAGGAGTTGTGCATTGGGTGTTTGTACCTTGTGTTAAAGTGGTGGTAAGATATAAACATGATTTAGGAGGTAAAATAACCTAGTTTGTATTTCATGCACAATTAACTTGTACATTGAGCTTTAGAAGGTTGTACTAGGGTTTAGGTGAGAAAATATATTCAAAAGTTTGGCATTGTAACTTGTACACATGCTTTGAACATTTGTACACTTGTTTTAACATGTAATTAGGGTTTTTGGAATAAACGTTAACGTATAATGCTTGTTTTGGAATAACGCTTTGAAAAGTACGTTAAATGGATAATGTACTTGGTAAAAATAATATTAGGACATAGACTTGACATATTAGGATGTTTACATGATATAGACATATATATAGTTGGCATAGGTAGGTTGCGTGAGCTCGTTTACTTTAGTTATGTAAACCACGTTACATAATGGAATAAAGCGAAATATTTCTCGTGAAAAAGTAGTGTTTAATATAATATAAGTGGGAATTACAGTGATGAAAATTGTGGGTTGTTATATTATGTGCTTGTTTCTGATTTTGAAAAAAGATTTGAGCGTATGAGACTCGGCATAGTGAGGGGTGGATAAGAAAATTTTAAATTATAAACGTATTTTCTCCAAAAGTGTGGATCATTTTAACATGTCTCATAAAATAAAATAGTCTGTTTGTGTATATTGTATATAAATGCATGGTATAAGTTCATGAGGCGGGATAGTCTGTTTGTTATCTTTTACCGCAATAAATTACATGCAGAATGAATATTGTTCATATTATTTCTGAATGTTCCGTTGTTTAATAATTTTGAGGTATTTGAAGTTTCTATCAAGTAATCCACTGATATATTAATTTTTATGTTCTTTATAGTTTTGGCTATTATACTCTGATTTTTATGTTCGAGTTTGTGTTTACGAGAGGGACTGATTTAGTAACGAATGCACACGAAATGGCTGCAATGGTACAATTACAAACACTTTTGACAGTTTGACCCTTCACAAAGTATGCTTAAGTGCGGTGTCATGTTTTTGTATTCAAATACTATTATTAATAATAAAATTATGTCAGTCAGTTGTATTAAAACGGGATGTGGAAAATCTTCTATGTATGTGCTTATTCTGTAATAAAATATTAAAATGAATGAACTATAAATTTCTGTCAAATTTTGATTTTTCTCTATATTTTCAGTGTTGGAGTGGGCTGCTTTCAGCTTCTCTCAGATATGCAGGCTTTCAATGTGATAAATGCTCTCAGCTGCTCTCAGCTTCTCTCAGCCTCTCTCGGATATACAAAACTTGATTTTTTCTATATTCTCGCAGCTTTTGTTATAAAATCATCTAATGAAATTGTGTAAAATGCATTAGCTATAAATAAGAACCTTATGCTAAAATGGTGGCTGATGAAACATATGGGTCTAGGGGCTGAAATGGGTGGGTTTGGGGGCTGAAATCGGGATGTTTAGGTTCTATAAC
The DNA here is from genome assembly GCA_026074375.1 of Tanacetum coccineum. Lineage (NCBI taxonomy): Eukaryota > Viridiplantae > Streptophyta > Magnoliopsida > Asterales > Asteraceae > Tanacetum > Tanacetum coccineum. The sequence continues at coordinate 12,544 of BQNB010075723.1, read as the reverse complement.
GGAAGCTGACAAGGGTGGATTTGGGTAGCTGGCTCGCTCGTGTATCAACTCCAGCAAAGTCGGCTATCATACGACAAGGGTGGGATTAGAAATACTAAGCCGGTGAGCTTTATGGGAATCTCCTTATTTTGCATTCAACTTAATAATAAAAACATGCATCTGAACCTTAAACTTTTACCCCTTTTATGTAACAAAACTATGAAATTCTAAGAAAAATATGAAATGGGTATATGTGAATTTAGATAATATCATACAATTAAATGTCAGGACCAAGGTGTAAAGAAGTGTAGTAATACACTAGCTATGATTGAGAACTTTACAGACGCGGATATTGCCGATGAGACCAAGTTCAAGTTAAAGGAAGACAAAGAGGAAGAGGAGAAGGCAAAGTTCTTGCCCGAGGGGCTGTCTAAAAGAGATAGAAAATAGTTGCAGTCTAAGGGAACGACTCCATACCTCACTGTGATATCGGATGGTAGTGGTATGTATATAACTGTGACATCAAAATAAACAAACATTGAAAAACTAAGTGTAGTGAAATTCAAGTTGTGATATATAGATTATTAGTTCCAAACACAGATCCTAACACCTGTTAGTTAGTATCAATATCTTTTATCTTAAGTGATTGAGTCATTATAATGCTTCCTAATCATATTTAATCTTATACAGCTTGGTTTTGGCCACAGGCTTCCTAGAATATTTTCCTTCCTTCAGGTAAGCATTCATGTTTATCCTTATTACCTGGCCTTTACAAGAAGATACTTTAAATTTGGATGTAACCGATCTATTTTATACTTCAGAGTGCGTCTGCTGTAAAGTCTTAGTCACCAGATACTGATGCAGACGTCCAGTTCTTTGCTGGTGATTGGAGTGAAGTACATAAAATCCTGCCTGATCTACAAACCGAGGACAAATACTCAAACTGTACCTCAGGGTCGAGTGCATCTTATGGCTACTCAATTTATACTCTTCCTGCCCTCTATGAACTTACTAAGAAGGTGACTAATGGTTTCATATTCATTCTTATATTTTCACTTTAAAATCTCCTGACAATAATGTAGACATGCAAAACAAACCCGCACATGAAACCATATAAAACAATTAATGAAGAGAACACTAACCCCATATGTTTTCCAGCTCCTGCACTTTTTTCCATGATCCAAGCATAGCTTGTATAACCATTAGAGCAATAGAATCTGGATTTGTCCATGACGATCCCTTGAAGGAAACAGAAGACTAAGATAGAGGCATGTCGTCTTCCCTCATACGAACCTGATTAATTCACAATTTCGTCAACTTTGTGATTATGGATCAAGTAAAGACATGGCCACTTAAAAGTCAAAAGTTTTGACTCCTAAAAATGACAACAAACACCTTTGATCCAGTGAATATTGCAGTCTCCTTTTCCACCAACTTTGTTGTAGTTGTGGGGTTGGCAGATAGTTTGTTGAACGTCTTCTTCACCTGCTCCACAAGACAATTAACCAAAAGTTAGTAACAATTGAGGTCTGCTAAACCCTAAAAGCTTCACAAGATTTGTATGGTCGACACTACTAATGATGTTGACTTCATTATAGAAATCAGCTGCTCTATGTCGGTGGTTGAAGAAAAGTTTCTTGACAGCAATCTCTCTTCCATCTCGAAGAACTCCCTATGTGAAGTCAATCCCTTAATTTGAAAAATAATACAATAACATAAATTGATGATGTTGACTTCAAAGAGACAATATTATGGAACATACTATGATAGTATTAAAATGTAGTTCTAATGTTGCAGGTTTATGAGGCATCTTAATAAAGAAGATAATAGTAGGGTGATTACATCTGATTAGGAGGCGTTTGATGTGTAGGTAAAAAGACTGACTTTAAATCGTTTATATTAGACTTTCTATCACCCTTATAAAGCTTTATAATCAACGAGTGTGAATGATGAATATTATGGGAGAAAAAGTGGCACGAGGTAGAAACTTATAGTGAATATTCAAGTTGTAACATGCATCAGCAAAACAAAATTAAAGAAAAAGGGGTGCGCAAGAGAAATAAGATGGGAGTTGCTTATTCAAAATGGTTATTGTAGGTTCCTGATTAACACTTCACTTCATAACCCGAACCACGAATCCAAGAAACTAGAGATAGAGAGAGACGAAAATGAGAGAGAGTTGAGAGAAAAGAGATGGAAAAGAAATTATGATTATGAGAATTAGATATTTTCTAAAAAAGAAAATATCTATATA
>BQNB010075722.1:0-28063 GCA_026074375.1 Tanacetum coccineum | reverse complement strand
TACTGTACCATAAGGCCGGCAAAACCGAAAGAAAAAACGAGATCTGAGATGTGAAAAAATGACGGGGATATATTAGACCGACATTCTTGAGCCATGATATGAACCATGTAAACGGACACTGACTACACTAGGAAATCGTAACCATAACTAACTACTCAAATTCATCATTCACAAAAGTTGATTCTACACATGATGACTTTATATGCGACTGTCAACGTGTGCGGGGTTTAATTTTATTTTTCCCTGTGTACCCGAGGGGGTTTAAAGTGCTAATTTTGATTGCCTCCCTCCACCAACCATGTGGGCATTTAATATCTTTAAGTTGGCAAATATATTGTTCCAAGCGGACGCTGACTAGACTAGGAAATCATAACCATCACTACTGTACCATAAGGCCGGCAAAACCGAAAGAAAAAACGAGATCTGAGATGTGAAAAAATCACGGGGATATATTAGACCGGCATTCTTGAGCCATGGAACCATGTAAACGGGGTTTTATTTTATTTTTCGCTGTGTACCCGAGGGGGTTTATAGTGCTAATTCTGATTGCCTCCTTCCCTTAACCATGTGGGCATTTAAAATCTTTAAGTTGGCAAATATATTGTTCGAAGCGGACACTGACGTTAGTTTACGTGCACCACATTGCAATATATACTCCATGACACGTCATTGTAAGAAGTAATATTTCAATATATTTTAAAGACCGGCATTCTTGAGCCATGATATGAACCATGTAAACGGACACTGACTACACTAGGAAATCGTAACCATCACTACTGTACCATAAGGCCGGCAAAACCGAAAGAAAAAACGAGATCTGAGATGTGAAAAAATGACGGGGATATATTAGACCGGCATTCTTGAGCCATGATATGAACCATGATATGACCAAGTCTTTGATGCCAAAGAACTTACCATAAGGCCGGCAAAACCGAAAGAAAAAACGAGATCTGAGATGTGAAAAAAATGACGGGGATATATTAGACCGACATCATCCACCAACCATGTGGGCATTTAATATCTTTAAGTTGGCAAATATATTGTTCCAAGCGGACGCTGACTAGACTAGGAAATCATAACCATCACTACTGTACCATAAGGCCGGCAAAACCGAAAGAAAAAACGAGATCTGAGATGTGAAAAAATGACGGGGATATATTAGACCGGCATTCTTGAGCCATGATATGAACCATGTAAACGGACACTGACTACACTAGGAAATCGTAACCATCACTACTGTACCATAAGGCCGGCAAAACCGAAAGAAAAAACGAGATCTGAGATGTGAAAAAATGAACCATGTAAACGGACCTCTGACCTATCATCTAGGAAATCGTAATCATAACTAACTACTCAAATTCATCATTCACAAAAGTTGATTCTACACATGATGACTTTATATGCGACTGTCAACGTGTGTGGGGTTTTATTTTATTTTTCCCTGTGTACCCGAGGGGGTTTAAAGTGCTAATTTTGATTGCCTCCCTCCACCAACCATGTGGGCATTTAATATCTTTAAGTTGGCAAATATATTGTTCCAAGCGGACGCTGACTAGACTAGGAAATCATAACCATCACTACTGTACCATAAGGCCGGCAAAACCGAAAGAAAAAACGAGATCTGAGATGTGAAAAAATCACGGGGATATATTAGACCGGCATTCTTGAGCCATGGAACCATGTAAACGGGGTTTTATTTTATTTTTCGCTGTGTACCCGAGGTGTTTATAGTGCAATTCTGAATGCCCATCCTTCCCTAACCATGTGGGCCATTTAAAAATCTTTTATGTTGGCAAATATCTGTTTCGAAAGCTGACACTGACGTTAGTTTACGAGCACCACATGCAATATAAACTCCATGACACGTCATTGTAAAAGTAAAATTTTCAATATATTTTTAAGACCCTCTGCATTCTTGAGCATGATAAGAACATGTAAACTGACACTCATGACTACAACTAGGAAAAACGTAACTATCACTACATTACCAATAAGGCCGGCAAAACCGAAAGAAAAAACGAGATCTGAGATGTGAAAAAACGACGGGGATATATTAGACCGGCATTCTTGAGCCATGATATGAACCATGATATGACCAAGTCTTTGATGCCAAAGAACTTACCATAAGGCCGGCAAAACCGAAAGAAAAAACGAGATCTGAGATGTGAAAAAATGACGGGGATATATTAGACCGGCATTCTTGAGCCATGATATGAACCATGTAAACGGACACTGACTACACTAGGAAATCGTAACCATCACTACTGTACCATAAGGCCGGCAAAACCGAAAGAAAAAACGAGATCTGAGATGTGAAAAAATGACGGGGATATATTAGGCCGGCATTCTTGAGCCATGATATGAACCATGTAAACGGGGTTTTATTTTATCACTAGGAAATCGTAACCATTCTAATGTCATTAAGGCCGGCAAAACCGAAAGAAAAAACGAGATCTGAGATGTGAAAAAATGAACCATGTAAACGGACTCTGACTACACTAGGAAATCGTAACCATAACTAACTACTCAAATTCATCATTCACAAAAGTTGATTCTACACATGATGACTTTATATGCGACTGTCAACGTGTGCGGGGTTTAATTTTATTTTTCCCTGTGTACCCGAGGGGGTTTAAAGTGCTAATTTTGATTGCCTCCCTCCACCAACCATGTGGGCATTTAATATCTTTAAGTTGGCAAATATATTGTTCCAAGCGAATGCTGACTAGACTAGGAAATCATAACCATCACTACTGTACCATAAGGCCGGCAAAACCGAAAGAAAAAACGAGATCTGAGATGTGAAAAAATCACGGGGATATATTAGACCGGCATTCTTGAGCCATGATATTGAAACCATGTAAAACGGACATGTACTACACTAGGAAATCGTACCATCACTACTGTACCTTAAGGCCCTGGCCAAAACCGAAAGAAAATACAAGATCTGAGATGTGAAAAAATGAACCATGTATAAACGGACTCTGACTACACTAGGAAAACTCGTAAACATACTAAATACTCAAATTTCTTTCATTCTCATAGAAAGTTGATTCTACACATGATGATTTATTGCGACAAGTTCAACGTGTGTGGGGTTTTTATTTTTTCCATGTGTACCCGAGGCGGTTTTAAAGTGCTTTATTTTGATTGCCTCCCTCCACAACCATAGTGGGAGCATTTAATATCTTTAAGTTGGCAAATATATTGTTCCAAGCGAATGCTGTCTGAATTGGAAACACATTAACCATCACTTTACTGTACCATAAGGCCCGGCAAAACGGAAAGAAAAAACGACGATCTGAGATGTGTAAAATATCACTGGGGGTATATATTAGACCGGCAATTCTTGACCATGATAATGAACCATGGTAAACGGACACTGACTACATCTAGGACAATCGTATCCATACTACTGTACCATAAGCCCGGCAAAACGAAAGAAAAAACAAGAATCTGAGATGTGAAAAAAACTGAACCATGTAAACGGAATCTAGAATACATAGGGAAATCCGTAACCATAACCTAACTACTCAAATTCATTCATTCACAATAAGTTGTTCTACACTTATTGATTTATTATGCGACTGTCAAACGTTGTGAGGGGTTTTATTTTATTTTTCCAGGTACCCGAGGGGGGTTTTTACAAGTGCTAATTTTGATTGCTCCCTCCACAAACCATGTGGGCGTTTAATTATCTTTATCGTTGGCAATATGTTAGTTCCCACCGCGGTCGCTGACTTGACAGGAAAATCATAACCATCACTACTGTACCATAAGCCTTGACAAAACCGAAAGGAAAAAACGAGATCTGAGATGTGAAAAAATGACCAGGGATATATTAGCCGGCATTCTTGAGCCTAGAGATGGAACCATGGTTAAACGGGACACTGAATGCAATTATGGAAATCCGTAAACCTTCACTAATGTATCCATAAAGGGCCGGCAAAAACCGAAAAGAAAAAAAACGAGAATTTGAGGATGTGAAAAAATGGAACCAGTAAAAGGGACTCTGACTACACTAGGAAATCGTAACCATAACTAACTACTCAATTACATTCACAAAAGTTGATTCTACACATGTAGCTTTATATGCGACTGTAAGTTTGTAGTGGGGTTTTATTTTACAATTTTTTTCCTTGTGTCCCGAGGGGGTTTAAGTGCTTAATTTTGATTGCCTCCCTCCACCAACCCATGTGGGATTAATTTCTTTTAAGTTGGCAATTATATTGTTCCAACAGCGGACGCTGACTAGACTAGGTAATCTCATAATCATCACTACCGTACCATAAGGCCGACAAAACCGAATGAAAAAATGAAGTTTTGAGATGTTGAAAAAATCACGGGGATATATTAGGTCCGGCAATTCTTGAGCCATGGAGCCATGTAAACGGTGGTTTTATTTTATATTTTTCGCTTGTGTACCGAGGGGGTATATAGTGACTAATTACTGATTGCCTCCTTCCTTAAACCATGTGCTTGTGGGCTTTTAAAATCTTTTCTAGTTGGCATCATTTTATTGTTCGAAGCGGACACTGACGTTTACGTTTACGTTGCAACACAGTGCAATATTATTACTCTCCATGACTCACGTCATTGTAACGAAGTAATATTTACAATACCTATTTTAAAGACCGGCATTCTTGAGCCATGATATCGAACATTGGTAAACGGACACTGACTCTACACTAGGAAATGTTAACCATCATTACTGTCCATAAGGCCGGCAAAACTGAAAGTAAAAACGAGATCTGAGATGTAAAAAAATGACGGGGATATATTAGACCGGCATTCTTGAGCCATGATATAGAACCATGTATAGACAATGTCTTTGATGCCAAAGAACTTACCATAAGGCCGGGCAAAACCGACGGAAAGAAAAAAAAAAGAGATCGGAGATGTGAAAAAATGCACGGGGATATTATATTAGACCGGCATTCTCCCACCACCCGCACGCAATTTTGGAATGAAGTTTGGATTGGTGACACTCAACTTCGTGTTATGTTTCCACGAATTTATGCTTTGGAGATTAATAAAGATTGTACGGTGGCTGATAAACTGCAATTCTCGGTTACCTCTTCTCTTCGTCGTTCTGTTAGAGGAGGGGTTGAATCTTCTCAATTAGCTCTTCTTCAAACATATATTGAAGGGACATTGTTGTCTAATATGGAGGATAGATGGGTGTGGGATTTAAATGGGGAAGGTGTTTTTCGGGTCAAAGATGTTCGCATTCTTCTTGATGAATGTTTCTTGCCGAAAGCCCCTACTGCTACTCGATGGGTTAAATATGTTCCAATAAAAATAAATGTTTTTGCTTGGAAGGTTTTCCTGGATCGGTTGCCTACTCGATCCAATTTACAACATCGTGGTGTCCTAGTTTCTGATCTTTTATGTCCGCTTTGCTCCTCTGCTCAGGAAGATTCCTCGCACTTGTTCTTCAGTTGCAGATTGGCTACGGATATCGTCAGGCTCGTATGCCGCTGGTGGAATCTATCATGGACGCCCCTTGGTTCATATGCTGATTGGCTTAATTGGTTCAATTCCATCAGATTAAGCTCTAAAGTTAAAGATTTGCTGGAAGGAGTTCTTTATATAACTTGGTGGAGCGTATGGATGTTTCGTAATCAGTTGCTCTTCTCGTCGAAAGCCCCTCGTAAAGATGTTATTTTTGACGATATTGTTTCGCGCTCTTTCACTTGGTGCCTTTCTAGATGTAATTGTACTTTTAGTTGTGATAGTTGGTTGCAACACCCCTATTTGATCTCTTTGTAATTCTTTTTCTAGCTTCTTGCTAGTTGATTTTATAATAGTTGCCGTTCTAAAAAAAAATGTAAATTCTTATTTTGTCATAGTAAAACTTGTCGGGGTGTATGGAGTTGTGAAATAAGATTTTTCTATAACATTATATAAGATCTTTTATACTTATATAATTGCACTACCCATGCACGTGAGGGTTTTTGCATAGATTTCTCATTATGAATAAATATCAATTAATATTTTGTATAAATTTTTGTTAAGCAAATGATTTGCCTTTGTTTAACTGACATGATATTAAAGTTGTGTTAACTAAATTTAACTAATATCATGTTTTAGACAATACGTGTGTTTAATATCACGTAATTACTTTTTAAAAATGTTTTTCTGGATATCATTACTCAAACTTTTAACAATAATTACATGTATCTTTGCTATATTCACAATATCGTGTATATGTTTTCATCTCATAGTAACCAGTGGGTTGTGCCTTCTTTTTTATATTTATATTCTTTTTAATAATAATTTTAGCCGTATTAAGCTTTTAAATCCATGTAAGCGCATGTAGAAACTTCTAAAGAGAAATCACATAAATCGTATTGAACGTCGAGAGTAAAAAAAATGTTTTTTTTAAAACATCCTTATTTGATCTCATACAAAGAAATAGCATGAGTTTTTTTATATGTACAATCCTATGTATTCATTTACATATCACACCTACTCGTGTTTTCATTTTGATATATATAATTCCGTTCATATACATTAATTTGATATAAAAGAATAATAATATTTGAAAAGTTTAGGGGTATAAAGTGTATCAAATATTTATTAAATGTATAAAGTTTTAAAAAACATAGAAACTAAGTTTACTTAAGCCTTTATAATTTAACAAATAAAATTTAATTAAGTACCTCTTATTTTTTAATTTTTCTTTATAAAATCGACACGTTTGTTTTTATACATATTTTTTTGCTCGATGAAATTTAAATTGTTTTGAACAAATTAAAGCCATATTTGTCTTTCTTAGCCAATCCGAAGTGGATTTCAAAATTGAACTCACTTAATTGAAATATTCATTTATTCCGTGCATATGTTTTCTCATTATTTAAGAGATATCAAGTCTCATAAATGGGCCCGACTAAGCTTGTGTGGTACACTGCATGTTAATGTGTACGAACAAGCAAGATTAACCGCGCGTTGCTGCAGGCGTTAATTTTTCGCGCGTTGTTGCGGGACATTAATTTTTTTTTTCTAGTTCATTTTTACGGTCTCATGTTTAATTGTTTTTTTTTGGCCAAAAAAGAGGAGGGGGATAATAAAGTTTTATAGTTAGGTTATAAGTTGTTGGATACCAGGATTAAAAAGGAGATGATTTTGTACTTTTGCTAGGTTTTATTAAATTTTAAGTGATATACTTATGATTTTGCTTTAACTAAAACTAGACGATTCACTTTGTATACAAAATCGTGACACACTTTAATTTTTATTTTCTTTCTCCTCCACAAACAATCTCTTTTCATCACTAACTAAGGGCCCGTTTGGTTTGTTGATGGGTTTATGATTAGGATTTGAATTTGGATTTAAATTTGGTTTAGAATTTAGATTTTGAATTTGATATAATATTTAAAAATATATTATAAATTAAAATTAACATATATCACATCAAAAGTAAAAAAAAATATATAATGAATGGCTAAAGATGTAAAAAGCCCCACCAAAAGAGGATAGAGTTAGAAAAGGAAGGTAAACGACCGGGAATTGCCACATGCCCTGTATTTTGATTGATCTCAAAACCAAAAGTAAATGTTCACACCAAACAATATTTTTTGCTTCAAATCCTAATTTCAAAATCAAAACAGTCTAACCAAACGCCTCCTAAAATTCTATGGTAATAATTTCATTACTTCATTCATTGAGCATGGTTTTATGTATTTAAATAGGTGGTATAATAAAGAGATTGAATTGTTAAAAAAACTAATTAGTTTTAACTAGTTTTGTTATTAAAAAAGAGAATTATTTAGTAAAACGGTTAAGATTATTTAGCGTGACGATCTTTTGATTTAAATGTGCACGTCTAATTAATATACATTTATAACTGTTTTCGACCATTTTTCTAACCACCACCAAATGAGGTTTGGCCTTTTAGGACCGTCTTTAGGGGAGTGCAAGAGGTGCGATTGCACATGGCCATCGCTTAACGAGGGTCATCAAATTTCATGCACTTCTATTATATATATACACAACATGAGACTCGAGATTAAATAGTTTGATTCACATTCATACATATGTAAATTAGTGTTTGTGTTAAAAGGGCCTCGTGTGGTAATGTACACGATGGCCATTAAAATCTATAAGACCGCCAATGTTGTACTTCACACCTATCGAAGAAATCGGTTCACCTCAACCTATTTCATTTTTGTTCACTAATTATCTTACCACTAGATAAGAAAACATACAATGTAAGAAAAGTGAAATCACTAGACTTTTCAACCAATCAAATATCATTCTCACCTACAAAACTCTTTTTTGATTGGTCCGACACAAGAAGAATACTATTGTTTTGGGACATCCCAAAATAAAAATAATGACTATAAAATCGAGACGGGAAGGATTATGATCCATTCCCGGTGGTTACGTTGTTATGCTCTTAACACGAAAATAGACAAAGCACTTTTCGTAAATAAATTAAAAGTTGACAAATATTGGTCTTAAAATAGACAGACATTTTTCGACAAGTTCTAAAGTATGTTACTACTAACTTCTTTGCTAAAGAAAAATTTATAGCAATTCTTACCTAATATTTGTCGTGCTATATATTGTAACAAGCAAAAAGAACCCGCCGATGCGGCGGGACTAATTTTTTCCAGAATAATTTGTTGTTTTTTACGTATATTCGGGGGGTTTTTTTTTAAGCGATGCGTTATGATGGCGGTAGCTAATTTATAAATATTTTCATTTTTTGTATGATCGTTAGATGGAAAAAAAAATTGCGTAGAAACGAAGGCTAATTTTTCCCGAATAATTTCCTTTTTTTGGGACGGCTTTAAAAATTTTTTAACTGTGAATTTTTGTTTAAGAAAATTCGAAATATTAAAAGTTGAGGGTCCGTTTTGTATTTTATTTACTTTGGGCCAGAATTTTTAGGCTATTTTTTTTTGGGGGTTTTTTTTGGCTAAATTTTTTCCCCGGATTTTCCTCTTTTGTATACGATTCGGGAATATTTTTTTTTGCGTTGGGACGGGTTAATTTTTTCCCGAATATTTTCTTTTTTTGGGACGGTTCGATATCTTTTTTTTTTGTCAGATTTTGGGCCACATTTTATGCGAATTTTAGGCTAGTTTGTCGACAAATGTGTATATTAGTAATTTTTTTTATATGGCTTATGTGTTGAGCCTCGTGTTTTAAAGTGTTGTTTATATTTGCTATATGAGTTTTTTTTTAATATAATGGGTTGTACGTTTGTGACCATAATCGATTATTTTAAAGTTATTAGGTATCGAAGATAGTTACCTCCCCGCGGGTATTTTTTTTATCTGAATAAATCGAAACTTTTGTAATATTTTTTTCCTCCTACTTTGTGCATAACAAATAAAAAAAAAAAAACCCAAAATCGGGCTGACCCAAAATGAGAACCCGATACTGTATGCATGAGGCCCACTGTCAAAAACGACAGTGGTATTTGTCCACAAGTCCACAACTGGTATATATGATTTAATGACATAGGAGTAATTTCATAATTAGTCCCCTAATGTTTTTCGGGTATAAACGGATTAGTCCCTCCGAAACCCCTTTTTTAAACAGATCCAGTTCCCCCAAACTTTTGACCCGTAACGGAGTATGGTCCCTTGACCCCCCAAAATTCGCTGTGTGTTGACTGTTGAAATACATTTTTTATACGGTAAAAGGACAAAAATACCCTTGTTGATATTATTATTAATATTACTATTTTTGGTCAAACACCCCACATCACACTTCATTTTTCATATTTTTTTGTGACAGACAAAGATAAGTTACAATAAGTTACATATTAATATTAGAGTTAATTTCATAATTCATTAAACACCCCACATCTTTTCCACTCATCAAGAACTATATTTGGACAGAAACATAAAAACCAATATGGTTACAAACACCCCACATATTTTCGACTCATCAAGAACTATATTTGCTTCGGTGGTGGTCAGATCCGTCCGTCTCCTATTAAAAAAGAAAGATCTAAAACCCTCTCATCAAAAAACCACCGAATCAAAAGCCATGAAATACATCGGATCTTGGTGGCTACCAGATTTTGTTTTGGATTATTGTGGTTCGCCGGATTTGGTTCTTGAGAGGGAGAAAGAATATGAATGGTGTTTATGTATTGTGTTTTGAGAAAGAATATGAATGGTGTTGAGGTGGACATATTTACTTGATCATTTAATGTTCAGATGGTGTGATGGGTTAAATGGTTGGCGGTGACGATTTTTTTATAGTGGTGGTGGTGTTGGGTTTCGATGGTGGTTCTGATAGAAAGTCGTCGGGGCTGTTGTGAGTCCGGCGAGGGATGGTGGTGATTCATGGTGTGTTTAAAAAAATGAGAGTTTTGAGATTTGGGGAGATGGAGAGATAGATGTAAAAGAGTTGAGATTTGGGGAAAGTGAGAGAGATTAGATTCAGATGGACTATCTGAGTTATATGTTCTTTTTGTTGCTGATGGAAAGATAAAGCAATTCTCAGTAACGAAACCAAAAGTTGAATAATGTGAAAGGTAGGGTGTTATGTAGTTATAAAAGGAGTTGAAGATAAGGATATTTTTGCATTTTGCTTTATAAATATATATTTAACAGTCAAACTAACAGAGTTAGTGGATCCCAAAGGGACCGAACCCTATACGGTCAAAATTTGGGACTGATCCGTTAAAAAAGTTTCCGGAGGTGACTAAATCGTTATAACCCGACAAACATTAAGGGACAAATTATGAAATTCACTCCAATGACATAATGTTTCATTTGGATAGTTCAAAATAAATGCTTTAGGTGGAACATTTGGAATAGTTCAAAAGAACACAAAAGCAATATTAAATTTGTTCGATATTTATAAAAGAGTGAATTACATAAATCGTCCTTGTGTGTTGTCGGATCCACATTTTTGGTCCTGTGGTTTTTATTTTTATTATTTTAAATTGTTTTGGTTTGGTTCCTTTGACCAACAATTTCTTTAGTTTATGACAACGGGACCAAAACCCGCAATGGATCAAAACCACAAGGACTAAACCCGGTGAAAAAAACCACAAGAACCAAAAATAACAGGATTCGGCAAACCACAAGGACGATTTATGTAATTCACTCTTTATTAAATGATACTAGCCCCAATAATTTAGTTATAAGAGTAGATGCACCAACCTACAATGTTGGTAGAACTAGACATACTTGCTAATTTGGTTATATTCGGAATGTGTAGACATATATACGTATGGTTTATAAAATGTCGACTTTCTGATTAATTTCCGGATTTCGTTAGTTCATTTCGTACGAGGTCGATAATAAACTTTTAAACTCTGTATTCTACAAGCATCCATTATACAAAAGAGAAAACTTGTTTACTGAATAAAGAAATTGTGTTGTCCAATTTTTTGTACATTTTGTGGCACAAAACAAAAATAATGCAACGAATGGCCAACCTGGTAAGGCATTTGACCATTACAAAAGGTCAAGTGTAATACACATTTGAGGGTGACGAAGGAAATGTTGGAAACGATCACATGATAGATATTTTGGTTAAACCTTATACACCTGAGGTAGACGAACGGTTCACTGTCAGTGGTTCCATACGTCAATCCCATCCTGAAGGAGCTAATGAAAGCCTGAATTCAATATGAAAGTGGGCTCTCTTCATCGCTTCAAGCAAGTCGACCATTGGAATCTAAGTTAAAAACTCACATACCAAAGTAACCTGAAATAGAGAAAACCACACTCTGTCAAATCTATTATATAACCTTGAGAAAAAGAAAAAAATTCGAGTCCATAAAAAAACCCCATTATTATGATTTTTAGTTAAGAAAATAAAGATATGGAATTTTGAGCCTTAAACTGGCTTGCTTAATTATTTGCTCATAGCCCATTTATGTTTTTTGCTGCCTGCTAGTGTGCAAGAAAGAATGAAAGGAAATAGTTTTTGGTTCACTCCTAAGAAAATTTATGTTCTCGTTTAAAAGAAAAAACAAGCAAGATACTCTGTGTGTTTTTGCTGGTCATGAGATTTTATGCTAATCAATTTTGAATGAATATTGAGTGAGAATGTGTCCGCAATGTTGCGTGCGAGGGCTGACATTTAAGCAACACGTTTATTTTATTTCACATCGAGAATTTTTTTTACCTCAGGGATGATTAGTGCCAATAGTATCGGCTAGGGATGATTACTGCCACATACTATAAACCACAGGGATGATTTTTGCAGTTTACTCTTGTATTTATATAGTATGACATGTACCTGGAAGCATATATTAAATGTTTTTGCTTATTATAGTTTATAAACGTTAGCGGGTCTTGAAAAAACAAAACGACGTGCCTTGATTTTTCGAGCGAGCGAACGACTTTTATTATGTATATAAATATAAATATGAAATCTGTTTTCAAATACAGTTGTCAATGGCAAAAAAAGTATAGGTTATTTATATAATTTAAACTTTCATAGAATTGTACGTTTCTGACCTCTGTCGTTTATGTTAAAGTTATTAGGTAGTTTATAGTGTGTTTTGAAAGTATACTTTATATATATATATATATATATATTAAACTTCAATGATTTTTATAAAATCGTACGTATGTCAGAAGCATTGCAATATTGGGCTCGTTTTGTTCGCAATTCTAAGATCTTTCCGCGTGTATTTATTTTATCTGAATGAATCGGTAGATATTTGATAAGTGAAATTTATTATATAAAAAAGTCGTAAATAATTAAAAGTTGAGGGTACGGTTTGTAATTTTTTTTCCCCAATTTATATTAAACTTCAACATTTTTTATAAAATCGTGCGTATGTCAGAACCATTACAATATTGGGCTCGTTTTGTTCGCAATTCGAAGATCTTTCCGCGAATATTTTTTGATCTGAGTGAATCGGTAGATATGTGTTATATATTTGATAAATAAAGTTTATTATATAAAAAAATCATAAATAGTAAAAAGTTGAAGGTCTGTTTTGTAAAATTTTTGTCTGTTTTCATTTTGGACTGTTGGGTCGGATTTTGGGCTAATGTTTTTCCACTTTGACAAACAACGTCGTTTGTCATTGTGAATGATACATATTGTAATTTATGTTTCTCATATATAAGATAATTTATTCACGAAAGGTCATGCCTAATATTTGTTATGCTAGGATAACTGCTAACTGTAAGGATAGTAGGAGAATTATGAAAATCCGAAAGGATGTTGTAGCACATGATAAAAAATGGATTACACTACAAAAATGGTCTCGGATAATGTATATCTTTGATCCTGTCATCCATAACATCTAATGTTATCATCCATAACATCTAATGTTATGAGACATGAACTAACGAAATAGTTTAATACTTGCTCTGAAGTGATACAGTTTAGTAACATATGAATTACAAAATGTCGACTTTGTAAGAAGTGATACAATATAAACTTTCAAACTGTATCTCTAAACTGATACAGTTTAGTAACATATTACAACAATAATTCACTGAAATAAGAAGTCAACTTGAACCGATTTTGACCCATTGTCTAACATCCCCGGCCTCCCATTTTATGTATCTGCATTCATCAAACTTCCATTGATCATACAATTTATCACCGCTAGCACGGGTTCTACTACTCTTGTTTGTGACAGGAGACGCAACCTAGGAACCACTGTTACAGAAACTCGGATTTAACACAACGCTTTCTACTCATTATGCATAAAAAGAATATAGATATCAACAATAAGAAGAAATTATTTGAAGGTCATAGATGGGCAAGTGCTCCACTCATAGTCACGTGACTGGGTACCTAAGAGTAAGACTACTTTTATCAGTCACCGCAAAAAACACCCTCTCATCGGACACATCACCGCAAAAGACTACTTTTATAGTCACGTGACTGGATGTTTAACTTGTATTCCTTAGGGTATTTTAGTAATTTTGGCATAATATACTTTAGTTTATTAAATAAGGGTTGTTTGGTCTTTTTCTTGGTTAAGTAACTTCAGCATCTAGAAAGTTGTATGTCGGTTTGTATCTTATATATATAGATTAGTATTTTCTATTGTACTTGGAACTTTTGATAGAATACAATACCAAACTTTTTGCTCCCAAACACCCCGATATTCTGTTTTTGTTGTTATGCCTGATACTAAATTTGTTTGTTGCTGGTCTTTGCCTCCTGATTATCTCTATCTTATCCTAAAAAATTAGAGAGCCAACCGATCAGTTTGAAGCAAGCTGAAATTTGTTTTGGGTTTGTAATCGACATTAGTTCTTGGTTGTTTACAAGATTCAATATCTTAATATCGTTTGAATTTGATTTATGTTTGGTGGTTGTTTTCGATCAATTTGGATATAACATGTTTGTTGTTTTGTTATTGTTCAACCGATTTTGCTTCTTGTTTGAGAGATTGAAGGTGTTTGTTGATTGAAATTTAGGATAATCAGGATTTGTTTTGTGGGAGGTTTTTATTATAGAACATTAGTAATCCCAGAACATTAGTAAACACCATTTGAATAGTTATGTCTTCTCAGACATCATCATTAATGTTGTTGAGAAGTTCAATCGCAAAAGTAATTTTAGTTTATAGCGGATTAAAGTTCGAGCCTTATAGAAACAACAAGGTATCTGGGCACCTTTAGTCGGTCCCAAAACAGCTTATATGATCGATGCAAAATATAACTCACAAGATGAAAAGGCACGTTTCACTATTTTGCTATCTTTACCTAATGAGGTTCTTTACGAGGTTGCTGACGAGGAAACGACTAGTGGTGTGTGAAAAAAGTTAGAAAAGCTTTATATGCAAAAGTCGTTGACGAATAAGTTGTTATTAAAATAATATCTATTTTCACTCCGAATGAAAGAGGGCTCAACATTAAAAGATCATCTTGATGCATTGGATTCAATCTTGATGGATTTGGAAAATGTTGAAGTCAAGATTGATGACGAAGATGTTGCTCTTATTCTTCTAGTATCGTTACCTTCCTCGTTTGAGAACTTTGTAAACTCCTTTGTTGATGGTAAAGACACTATCACATTAGAAGATGTTTGATCCAGTTTGCACTCCCGAGAGCTTCGTCATCAAGCATCGGGAACTTCAAAACCACAACCCATCAGCTTATCAACTACGGGTAATGATAGGGGTAGACCTCGAATACACAAAGGCAGAGGAGAAGGTAGATACAAAGATAGATCGAAGTCAAGACCTCGAGGGTCAAATCCTCGAGATACTTGTAGTTATTGCAAAGAGGAAGGCCATCGGAAGTTCAATTGTCCTAAACTTAAGGAAAAAGGCCAGGTAGCGGTTGTTGCTACAGTCGGGTTCAAAACGCGATTTGGTACTTTTAGTAGTTGATTGTAAAGGTACACCTCTTGTTTGGATCATAAATTTGGCTTGTTCTTTTTATATGAGTCCCAATCGGGATTGGTTTGTCGATGCGTATAATTTGTTTTAAATTATTTACCAAGTTTTGAATTTATTAAACTCAAATACCTATGGTCTACAACGCATTAACGGACAGAGAACCTGATCGTATATAGTGAAGGATTGGTAAATCCGAGGTCGTCCCAAGAGCTAAGTGTTTTAGTTACTAATTTGAATTTCTCACAGATTAAATAATGATTTGATTTGAATTTGAGAATTGAAAGTAAACGAAATGGGAAATTAAATGCAAGATTAATCAGGGAGAGAAACGTACTAACATACTTATTCTTTTGTTGTAGTTGAAATAGTATTTCCTAATGCAATGTCTACCTACTTTTTATTATGGTTGCTCTAAAATCAACATGCCCGAATTGGCATCGAAACCTGTCCTATATACCATACGATCTCAATCTCCCGTGATCACGGAATTCGGGTATCAAGGTTATAGTGATTAACCTCCAACTATCCTAAAGACCTGTCTAGTGCCGATAATCCCAATTGTCGACTATAAACCCTCTTGGAAGAGTTTCCCGTGCTCTATAAGTGTCTAAATTACTGTAGGCGGAGATCTGGGCAATCCCTACACTAAGAATAGAAGCAAACCTATTCCTAGTATCATGTTAAACCATAATTCAACTAATAACCCTAACATAAAACTTAACAGGACCTACACTACCCACAACACTACCAAAACTCGAAGATCATGCAACAAGCAAATAGGATATCTAAATAAACGATAAATCAACAGGAAACAAGCATTAAAACTACAACAACATCATAACTAGGCTAGCACTTAAGGTGCTTAGCCACTTATACTACAGATAACACAAGTCATAATGAAAGAACTCTTGGATTGAATGAACATTATGATCTTACAAGTTGTTTGATGAATCGATAATGCAAAAATGATTTTAGTTTCTCCCTTGAACTAACGGTGATGAATGCTGAAAATAACCTTTTGGAGAAGCCCTAAACATTCCTTCTGAGTTCCTCTCCGTTAATGATACCAATGAGCAGGTTTGGGGATTCTATTTATATAATTTGACCCAACTACGACGTAGTCATACGTGTAGAACTACGCCGTAGTTTACTGATGCAACTTTCCTTCAATAGTCGTATGTAACTACGGCGTAGCCAAAGAGTTGGACTATGCCGTAGTTATGCTTAAACGCATATATCTTTGAATGACTCGTGATAACTATGGCCTAGCTAAAGAGGTGAGCTACGTCGTAGTTCCTTCAAGGCTTTGATTCTTCATTGAGCTATGGTGTAGTCCCGTCGGGGTAACTACGCTGTAGTTTCCTTGATCCATGGATTCCTTTTCTAAGTGATAAGTGAACTACAACGTAGCCTTTACGGGCCAACTACGCCATAGTTTTCTCATGGAATCCGTACATTGTGCATTTTGTAAGCTCATCAATCCAATTCTCGTGTCATTCCTCTCCAAGGCTCATAATTTCCTACAAATGAAATATAAAGCAATTAAGTATATATTTCAATCAGAATTATAACAACTATGAGCATTTCTATAGGATTTTGATATATAAAAAGTTTAAACTATTTGATGTTATTAAATATCTCCCCACTTGACTTCTACTTGCCCTCATGTAGACCTGTTAGAATCATTTCTAAAAAGATATCTTCCAACTTTACTCGATAGATATGAATTTACAAATTACCTACGCTAGAGAATACCGAATCCGAACACCTAACGAAAAGGAGATCAAAATCTGATCCGAGACGATTCATCATCGAAATCTCCATCTCCACACAGCATCTCATCATCTCATCCCCTCCCACAAATCCCAGCCTCAATTCTTGCTCCACGATCCCTCCCCCCGGATCCAACCCTGACCCTCCCCACGCCTACGGTGGATTAAGAAAGACGTTGATACACAAGTAAACCGACAATGTAAGTTTTGTTTTGCCATTACAAACTAATTTATCGATGAAGTCACGTGTGAGGTTGTTCCTCTGAATATTTGTCAAGTTATATTTGGTAGCCCATATCTTTGGGAACGAGACACGGTTTATTTTCGACGTGCTCAAAAGTATAAACTCGAGAAAGACGGTAAAAAGTATATTGTTAACAAAAGCAATATCACGAAAGATGATGACTTAGTTAAGTCTTTTCAAGCAAGAAGGATGGTGAGTGCCGCGATCAAGTGTTCGACTAATCGGCGCTAGTCTTCTTTATCAGAGAAGGGGAGGCGTGATCCGAGACGATCTGTGATATGTCTAGGTACAAAGAAAGAAATGGCTAATCAAGAAGAAGTCAACAATAAAGTGGGTTGCAATTATTTCGATCTAGTTATATGCACACGTCCAACAGAAAGTCTGATTTTACGTGAGAGAAATATGGATATTATGTTTACTACTTCAAAGTCATGCATGAATTCATGCATGAGAGTGTTATCATAATCCCATAATATTAGCTAGCCACGTACTATCAGTTACCTGACATTTTCCTATATATAAAGGAAATGAAACAGAATCAAAGGGAGGCCTCAACCAATTAGAAAAACTCATTGTAAACTATAAGTCAATGAGTATAATTTGTTTGAGAGAGAATCTAAATAGAAAGCAAAGTTTCAAGCATTATATTTTCTTTATCATTATGTTCATTTCCATTTTGCCATTTTGATCTTTATTTCCATTCAGTTGGAATTTCAAACATAAACGGATCAAAATCACTCAAATCTCACTAGTCTTAGTGTTTTATTTTGGGGTGATCACTCAATAACATAGTCTTATCATGTATTCTATCATAGGCTTGGCGAGTACATAAAACTCCACTTAGAGCTAAGGTCTAAATAGTTCTTAAAGGAAACGTGGGTGACACACATGCTTAAACATGTAAATAATCCTAACTGATAACTATGCTCTAGAAAAAGCGACAAAACCACACATGCTCGTCCAAATCCATGAACGAGACACATGTGATTGCTCAATTCCTTTACTCGAGCAAGCTAAAGGCTAAAATTTTAAAAGGGCAAAAAAACATGAGATGCACATTTAATTAATATTAAAATAAACACGAAACAAGTAGTCTAAATTCCACAGTCTCGTCGTCACTGGCCACCATCCCTCCATAAGAACAATACATGGGAATTGGTGCAACCACGTGAAAGAAGAAAAGTTGTTGGTTGTAAGTGGGTTTTCAAGATGAAAACCGGTTTATCGGGCTCAGATTTCATCAGATTCAAGCCACGTTTGGTCGCGAAGGAATATAGCCAGGGGGAATCGACTACAATGAGATTTTCTCCCAAGTGGTACATCATACATCTATTCGTGTGTTACTATCCTTAGTAGCACATCACGACTTGGAGTTAGAATAATTAGATGTAAAGACTGCATTTCTTCACAGTGACCTTGAGGAAGAAATTTATATGAGCCAAACCGAAGGCTTCGTTGTTCAAGGCTTCATTGGAAGTTTGACGTATGTTATGGTTTGTACAAGGGCGGATATAGATCACGCGGTCCGTGTTGTGTCACGATATATGGCTCATCCTGGAAAAAAGGATTGGAATGCGGTGAAACGTATTTTTCTTTATTTGAAAGGGACATATGATGTTGGCCTCATTTATGACATACCTCGTTTGTACTTGTGTAAAACCGAGTCAACGTTTTTTTACAAAGAAATCATATTTATTTATGTTGGAAAATTTGGTTGGCAAAGTGATTTTTGACCAACTTTGGACACAATTATCTATATGTATGTGTCACATATATAAGTAATAGTTTGTAAGATTGCGTTCTCCTTGTAGAGAGCTTCGCAATGAACTTTTATGTGTCCAAAATGAAGTTGATGTGAATGAGATATCGCGTCTCAAAGTTAGGCATTCGGTACCATGCTTAAAGAGGAATTTATGTTTATTTTCTATCCCACATCGGTAGGATGAGTAAACTTGTGAGGACTCTATAGTGTATAAATAGAAGCCCTAATTCCATAGCTTTGACACACATCAAATCAATAAGTATTATTGATTTCCAACTTATGGAGTACACATCTGGAAAAATGATATTCCAAGCAGTTTGTTAAGTCTGGCAGTACAACTTACTGTTTCGGCTGTTGTACCCTGGGAAACAGACGACGAATTTGTTTTAAGGGAAGCGTGTCAAACACGTGCCTCAGCTCTTTAGTGTTAAGCGTGTCAAATATGTGCCTCGAAAAGTGTTTCCTTGATGGTGATTTAGTAAGTCCTTTTACTATTCTACTGTTTTCTTTATTTATCGTTCACAGTGTCTGTCTTCTGCTTCTACCGCATTCTGTTTTATTTTCTGTTAATTATTTATTAATTGTAATCTGAATTTATTTTAATAAAAGTGTACATGTTTCTCTACAATTTTAAAATAGATTATGTGTTACAGAATTAAAAAATACTTTTTTAAAATCGGATTAATATTATTAACATATTTTATATGGATTAGAATCCTCTAAAGTTGAGTCAAACATGATACATCATGTTCACCAATCACAAATTAGTAAATTGTATAAAACTTTTTCTTTTAATAAAAATCATGGGCCCACTTATTTATTTTCACTCACAATAAACTTAACATGATCAATCATGTTTGACCATAACTTTAGAGGATCCTTTTCCATTTTATATTTATAAACTGTTTTCTGTCGAAACCAAGATTGAATTTCTTTGGAAATTAGTTATAATTAAACATATTTTTAACTTACAGACTTGGAATTACAGATCTATAACGATTTAAAAAAAGCAGTTGTTGAGATCAATTTATTTTGAAACCAAGATTGAGTTTCTATTAAACTGATCTATTGATTCATTGAAACCAAGATTGAGTTTTTTTACAGCAGATCCGATACAACTATAACGATTTTAAAAAGAAGTTGTTCAGATCAATTTATTTTGAAACCAAGATTGAGTTTCTATTAAACTGATCTATTAATTCATTGAAAACAAGATTGAGTTTCTTTGAAGCAGATCCGGTACAACTATAACGATTTTAAAAAGCAGTTGTTTAGATCAATTTATTTTGAAACTAAGATTGAGTTTTTATTAAACTGATCTATTGATTCATTGAAACAAAGATTGAGTTTCTTTGAAGCACATCCGGTACAAGGTTATAGAAATCAGGATTGAATTTCTTGGATATTAACTGTTTGTGTTTGAGCTGTCAGGATGACAAATATGATTGTGACTACTCCTGTGAACGTAACTGGTGCGCCGGTTACCAACACAGTTGCTAATCATTCGAAAAAACCAAAAAAATCAATGGCCAGGATTTTAAGAGGTGGCAACATAAGATGTTCTTCTATGTTAGAACTTTGAACCTTGCGCGGTTCTTAAATGAGATTGCACCTTAGGTGGAAGCTCCTAAAGAAGGTCAACCCTCTAATGCACAAGCTGTGCAAGTTGTGGAAGCATGGAAACATTGAGACTTCTGGTGTCACAACTAAGTTCTGAATGGTCTGGTGAACTCTTTGTACAATGTGTATTGCAAGACCACGATTTCCAAAGAATTATAGGAGTCATTGGAACGCAAGTACAAAACAAAGGGCGTTGGTACAAAGAAGTTCTATAGAAACCTTGTTGAGTTTCTTTAGAATAGTGGATTTATCGAAACCTTTTTGAGTTTCATTGTAGAAATAGATCATGTGAAACAGATCTATTAAGATCTTCTTAATGGAAATTGACAACATCATATTACATATGTGTTTTTTGTTAAAAACATTATGTAATAGGCGATATTGTTAAATTGTTTAGTCGAAAGACTTCCTTTAAAGTGGTTTTGTATAACGGATCTTACAAAACATTAGCGTTTTAAACAAAAGTCGATTAAAATCGTTTTTGTTAAGAAACACTATGTGATTAAGCACATTGTTAATAGTACGAAATTAGTTTCAAACTAATCATGGGACCCATATTAACATTTGGAATGTCACGAGTGACATCTAAAGGATCTGCTCCCGAACTTGTTAAAAGGGAGACCGATACTCGAGTTACGTGTAAGGTAGATGCTTTGAAGCATTCAGAAACCTTATGTGCCATAACTATGCGTTATGTGGCCTGAATGATTTGAAAACTGAGGCCATGAGAGAATCTGACCTTAGATAATGGTGGATTAGCACTTCGGTATCATGTCATGTATATGGTGATAAGAGTTTGATTAACTCGTTTAATGCAGTTGAGAATGGAGAGAACGAATTTGGGCAACTCTCCAACTGCTAATATCAGGGGAAAAGGAAATGTGATCCACATCTGGAAAAGAGTTTAAGTTAACCAACGCGTTGTACGTGCCGGAGATTCGTAGGAATCTTGTGTCTGGATGGTTACTTAATGAAATTTGGCTTTCATCTTGTGTTTGAATCAAATAAAAATAATTAGTTAGAGAATAACAGTATTTTTGAGTCAGTACGGGTTACGCCTTTAAAAATGTTTAAGCTGAATAAATTTTCTAATGGTCATTTTTAAAAATGAGTATGTATTCAGTTTATTTGATTGTTTAAATGTATGGCATGGCTGACTCGGACATGTTTTAAAGTTTAAATCAGTATGCTATCTAATTAAACTAAATTGGATACCCATTTTTATATTGACACAGACTACAAAATTAAAACTTGTGTTGAAGCCAAATTGACAACATTGTATTTTCTCTCGGTTGAACGGAAAATAACTAAAGCCCTTGATACGATTCACAAGGGGTTTTATGTGATTTGGAATTGATACCTACTAAGGTAGCGAATTGCGAGTACTTCATCATATTTGCTGATGGTGGTATAAAATATTGCTATTTATACTTACTTGAGAGTAAGGATATAGACAAGATTGTTATATATAAATAGGTTGAGAATCAACTTATTATCGAAAAAAGGTGGTTCGAAGTCATATCGGAGGTGAATATGTGTTTCCATTTCTAAATTTATATGCTAAACTTAGAATAAGACACAAATTCATTACTCTTGATACTCCAACAAGAGAATTGTTGAAAGAAAAGAACCGTGCCTTAGAAAATATGGTTAATTCCATGTTCTTAAGTCCTGGTTTAAGCCATGACGTGTGGGGGAAAGCGATTATATCGGCTACTTATCTTTTAGATAAGATCCATTGTATAGAAAATAAGATAGTTCTTATGAACTATGGATGAGAAGAAGACTATCTTATAAGTATTTACAAATGTGAAGGGATATCTAGCTAAGATATCCGTATTGAACCTCAAGGTTCAAAAGATTTGACCTGAAACTGTAAATTGCATATTCTTAGTATATGCTCATAACAGTAGTGCTTATGGTTTCTTTGTGTATGTGATATACACAAGGATACCATAATGGAATAAAGAAGTGCTTCCTTCTTTGAAAATATATTTTCTTGTTAATGAAGGAAATTGAAAAATCATCTAGAATAGATGATGAAGTTGTCCAAGACCAGAGACAACGAGATGATAATGATCTCCAAGATGAGAGACAAGATCAACCCAAGGAAGAAGAGGTTGAACCTAGAAGAAGCAAAAAGGCAAGACCGATAAATCGTTTGGACCTGATTTTGTTTCTTTTATGGTAGAAAATGAACCTACTTCTTATCGAGAAGCGGTAACTTCCTCGGAATGGCTCAATGGAAAGAAGCCATTAAAAGTGAAATAGAATCTATTTTACAAAATCATACTTGGGAGCTCGTGGATTTACTTTCGGGTTGTAAACCACTAAGCTATAAATGGGTCTTCAAGAAGAAGATGAAAGCCGATGGCACCATTGACAAATACAAAGCATGATTGGCAATCAAAGGATTTAGACAACAAGGTCTATATTAATTTGATACTTATTCTAGGCGAATAACCCCAGTTAAGATGATATTGCTATTGCCGCATTAAGAAATTAGGAAGTTCATCAAATGGATTTGAAAATGACATTTTTAAAGGGAGATTTAGAAAAGTACTATACATGAACCAACCTGAGGGTTTCATAGCTCCTGGACTAGAGAGCAAAGTTTGTAGGCTTGTTAAGTCATTACATGGCTTAAGGCAAGCTCCCAAACAATGACATCATTTTTTTTGACCATATCATGTAAGAATATGGATTCAAAATTAATGGATGTATGTGCGATCGATAGTATATATGTATTCTTGTGTTTATACATAGATGGTATAATTAATTATCACTAGAATTGATAACAAGATAAACAAATCCACTAATGACATGTTGAAGTCAAGATTTGACATGAACTTCATTAGTTGTTGCCTTATTGGATATGGTTCTTGGAATGTGAACCAATATGGATTTGTTTTGAAGTTAAAAACATTATAAGGACAATATTATTGAAAGGTTCAATGTGGGGGATTCCGGTCTAGCTAGAATTCAATGACATCTTTTTAATTCTATTTAAAATAGAGGTAAAGGTGTTGCCCATTTTGAATACTCAAAGAATATTAGGCATCTTATGTGTGTAATGACGTGTGTGTGACCTGAATTTATAACCAGGTCAAGTATACCAGTAATTCAAGTGATGATCATTTGAATAGTATTACACGAGTACTGTGATACTTATGAAATTGCATTATGGAAGATATCCGGCTGCTATCAAATGATAGAGTAATGCAAATTTGGATTCTTACTTAAAAGAATCTAGATCCACTAGAGCGGATGTACTTACGCTAAGTGGGAAGCTATGTCTTAGAAATCTTGAAAGTATTTCAAAAAGACGTTTATAGCTAAATCTATGATGAAATATGAATTTATCATTTGAGATAAATTTATAGAATATGCGGGATATTTACGTTAATTCGTAAAGGACATACCAAGATGGCGTAAACCGGTAACGGCCATGTTTATAAAGTGTGATAGTCAATTGAATTTTGACAGAGCTCATATCACAATGTAAAACGGTAAGTCGAGACATATTCATCATAGACGGTGATTGGTGCGACAACTACTCTCAAATAGAGTTATCACGATTGACTACGTAAAGTCAATGGATAACATCGCGGATCCGCTTACGAAAGGCTTAAGCAGAGAGTTAGTTAGAGAGTCGTCTAAAGGAATGTGACTAAAGCCCTTAAAGGAATGAGTTTCTATGAAGGAAAACCTAACCCAGTTGACTGGAGATCCCAAGATCTGGGTTCAATAGGACAACCTAATCATAGAAATGTGGGGGAAGTCACGTCAATATGGGGTGTTACTTAAAATTGTAACATCCTAGTCCATTCCTATAACAAATGTGACTTGTTGAGAGGTTAAACATATGGCTTTAATGATTCAGGATGAAATCACAAAGCATAATGATTCAAGATGAAATCATAAAACATATGTTTTTAATGATTCACGATGAAATCACCTATGTGAGAGAGAAGTGGGGTCGCTTCGAAGGGAAATGTGGGGGGTGCAATTCCTAAGAGCTCTTGCAAAACCAGGCTAATGTTCAAGACCATAATGAACATGACTATGAGGACTTGATAGTGTCAGGGAGAGTCTTGTGTGAGTGTGTAATGTCGTCTACGTAACAGAGGCTGAGTTCAAGGACATCGAGTCTACTTAGATCTAGGAGAGTAAGTGCATCTCACAAGGGAAGGTTCAAAGGGTCACACATAGCTATCCTATGCAAGACTCAATTGTTGGAATTTCATTGAAACATTTGTGTATTCGACCGATCTCTATTCATGTGAGGGAGTGTTGAAAAATTTGATTGGCAAAGTGATTTTTGACCAACTTTGGACATAATTATCTATATGTATGTGTCATATATATAAGTAATAGTTTATAATTTTGCGTTCTCCTTGTAGAGAGCTTCGCAATGAACTTTTATGTGTCCAAAATAAAGTTGATGTGAATGAGATATCGCGTCTCAAAGTTAGGCATTCGGTACCATGCTTAAAGAGGAATTTTTGTTTATTTTCTATCCCACATCGGTGAGATGAGTAAACTTGTGAGGACTCTATAGTGTATAAATAGAAGGCCTAATTTCATAGCTTTGACACACATCAAATCAATAAGTATTATTGATTTCTAACTTATGGAGTACACATCTGAAAAGATGTTTTATTTTTTTATTAATTATTTATTAATTGTAATATGATTTTATTTTAATAAATTTGTATATGTTCCCTAATTTATTTCTTTCTTTTTAGTTTTGATAAACATTAATGTCACTAGGAGATAGAAGAAGTAGCCTTCCTTGTATGATCATCATCTCTTCTAGGCAGCTACTTATATATTTTCATTTTGGGATCTGTATCATCAGATGGTTACAGATGGTGAAATGAAAATGGAAATCGTTGCTTCCTTCCTAGATCCATTTCTTCTTCGTCAGCTTAATTAACACCTACTAATAATAGTAAGTACAACTACTACATATAAGTTGAAAATTTTGAGATCTTGTTGTTTCTAGAGCTGCTTGTTTGGGATTCAGCTATACAAGCTGCTTTTTAACTTATACCCCGCCCAACTTTGAATAAATAACACCTACTGTAGTGTACTACTCAAGTAAGCATTTTGGAGTCAAATTCTTCTAAGGTTTAATTAATTGTTATTGTTGTTTGAGCTGTTCTTTGATATCCAGTTTTTAGACTTATGATTTGTGTGCTTGTGTATTAGCTTATTTTCCAGGCTTATCTGTTATTTGAAAAGCTCATAAGCCCAGTTTTTTTCTCCTTAAATGAGCTTTAATCAAGTTGAGCTTATGGACTTAACTGACCCATAAGCTCAAGTTGTCGTTGGAAAAAAACTGAGCTTATAAGCTCTTTGAAACTCAAATAAGCTCACCAGCCCGGAATTTAATCTAAACCAAACACCCCCTTTGATAAAATTCATTTTTCTTACGATCCCATTCATCTTTTTTTTTTAAACTTAGGTTGCTATAAAGGTAAATAAATGCTTTGGGTCACTAAACTCACGTCTTGCCGAAATTTGATTCACCCCTTTTGGTTAAGGTTGCGTATAGCAGTTTAGTGTGTAAATGATATCAAAATCCTTCTCAAGTGGTGCAACCTGATCTCGCTAGTAATTTTCCTACTTCTTTTTTTTACCAAAGAAACCATTGCTTTGCAGAAACGCGAAAAAACACAACCTAGAAAATGAGCTATTAAGGTTGAAAAGGCCAAGTATGATTATTGCATTCACAAGCTCTTCTTAATTAATTGCCCACTCTTGCAAACCCAAGTTTTATTTTTATCTTGAACAAGTAAACGTGTCATTTCAAAGCCATTAACTTTTTTAAAAGGTGAGATTACTTTAGTGATCACTCATACCATATATTTTACACTACACTATACAACAAAAGGAACAAAGCCAAACATAAATCGTCAATATATCAATGACAAGGGGAGGAAAGGAGTAGTTGACATCTGTATGACTAATACATTGTGTCGTTTATTTATACTGGTTGTATCTATTCAACTATTTGAGACGGTTGTGTGATTTATAATTGTGGAGAATTATACCATTTTGTTTGTACTTATTGTATATTGTATGAGTACCACTTTTGGATACCAATACAAAGGAAGCATAAAAGTCGGATGTACTTTCCGATTTTACATTTTCATTCTATGGATATTTATACGGTGTAAGAAAAAGTGTAGATGTGATTGTGGGTCCTATTTGGGCGATGGATATATTTTATATTTTGTTTCGGGTGTACTGAAATCGTTGATGTTTCATTAGGCTTACTCATGGCTTAGACTACAAAGGGAATGCGCGTGGTAACAAAAATGGAAGTCCCAATCTTCGTGGGTTAGGAGCAAGATATTGGGTAAACCCTAATCAAGTATTCGAAAGTGGCTACATCTGATAGTCACGCAGACTTGGAAGATTTTAAAAGCCTAAGTTTGAAAGATTGTCCTATGGCATCTGATGATACTCTCAAGTGGGTGTGTAATTACCCTTAAGGCGACAAAATTCGCCTTTCAATGGCTCAATGGGTGACTCGGGATTACGATTATTTCTCCCTTTTGAAACCTGATATGCGAAAATCATCCCTACAACTTCTTGGTCCATGCTACCCTGCCCTTTTTCCTTATCCTATCATGTTGAATATTGACTTGTAAGCCCCGTTTATGACTAGGAAGCAACGTTTTGTAGACTTATTCGGATTTTGGACGATTTAGCTTTATTATGTTTTGGTTTTTGTACAAGTTTTGATGCATTTGTATTGCGTTGATCCGTTATATTGTATTATGTTTTGGTACAAGTTGTGATGAGTTTATACATGTTTTGGTAAAGGTTTGATGTTTGGTAGATTTTTTATCTGGAAATGCTGTGCAGGCTGCATTTAAAAAAAATTGCAAACTATTCCCCGGCGACATGTCGCCGGGGATAATATTAAAAAACTGCAGGTTTATTAAAAAAATGCAGACTATTCCCCGGCGACATGTCGCCGGGGATAGTGCCCAATTAACTAATGGCTTAATTTATTGTCGTAATTACTTAATTTTAACTTGGACATTATGTGCCACGGTGGCACTAATTACTTGACTGAAAAATACGTGGGACCCACCTTGTCGCTGGGGATTGTCGCTGGGGAACGTATCCCTAGCGAGCGTTCCCCCGCGAACATTCCCCAGCGACAAGTCGCCAGGGAAAGGTATCCCCAGCGACAAGTCGCCAGGGAAGGGTATCCCCAGCGACAAGTCGCCCGGGAAACCCCCAAAATGTCGCTGGGGATAGCGATTAATGTTGTAGTGGCATTAGTATTAGTGAATAAATAGGCCCAAGCCCGTTTGTGGGTTTAGGGTATTAGGGTTTTACCT